>JAHWFO010032465.1:116014-195530 GCA_023313115.1 Rhysida immarginata
TTTTTACACGAATAAATGTTCATTTTACCGGGTGCTTGTTACAGTTATGTTGAATTTCCGAGGTCTACAAGCGACAGTCGCCAATTATAGCGCTTCCTTCAGCGTCTTTTTGCAATGCTGGCGCTGTCATCGTCATTTCGCGATCTCGTTTGTGACCTTTTTGTTGAATAAGGCCTCGTGCAATGCTTTAACTCTGTTTCAACATCAACAGCATTCCAATATGAATGTTTTCCATCTTTCTTTTAATTACAAAAAGACTCTTGAATTCAAATCTATTGTTACAATTTAGTGTACCTGGAATTTGAATGCATCACTTCAACTTTGACTTGACATTGTGCCCGAATGGTCCCACGCTCGTTCTTCATTCAAGATGAAGGTACCAGTGTCCCTGGATTGAATCCCAGTGACTAGGGCCCATAATTTTCTTTTGGGCAAGTTGCATTCTTAAGTCTTAGTAAACACCTTATGAAGTCCTAACCACCTCAGATACTGTTCCCCCTGCTTGAAAGTGTATGTGTGTATGTGTGTGTGTGTGTGTGTGTGTGTGTGTGTGTCTGTGTGTGCGGCATGTGTGCACATGTGCGGACTACTAACGGTGTTTATACACAGTTACGTGTTTATAAAGGCGGATTGACTCACCCTGTGTTTTTAAGCATTTGTTCGTCTTCCTTTTAACAACATCACTCTACTTTGCTCTACTTTACTCTACTGTGACATTATGGAGGTCACAGCAAGTCTTAATTTCACTCTCTGTTTCTCTGCACTTATTGCGGGGGCTTCAGCTGGTGGAAAAACTTGTTTATAGGCTAATTTACTATGGTTTCAAAGCGCGTTATTCGATACAATCTCTTCTCATATTTATTACTGTTATGGGGTGATAATTCCTCGTGAATTTCAGGAGCTATAGCTATCAAACTTTACGTACTAAGCAGACGCACCGGATGCAAAAATGATTCATGAACTTAAACAGCACGCCCTCCTGATTATGGACGACCTCATGCACGAATTGAGCAGTTCCAAATTTAAACCCGTTAAAGTCACCATTATAATTTCTCAGTAATCTTAATCCCGCAAAATATGTTTGCTCAATCAAGGAACATGAGAACAATTAGCTTAAATTCAAAATATATATTTTTTATGAAATCTCCACGGAATCGGGGACAAATCAAGACACTGGCTTCGTAAACCGGTTACGAAAATTTACTGACAAAGGCATTCCAAGAATCCACGAAGGACCCTCACAGCAATTTGCTAATCGACTTAACTCATGACTACGTATGTGTTATTTATAAGGAGTAAAATATTACCCACTGAACGGCTGACTTTGTGTTTTTCCAATAAAAGTAGACTGTAAGGCCTTCAGGATTCTCGCATTCGTGATGCCAATGATTGCTTGAGATTTGCCCGGGAATCACATCATTAATTATAGAAACACCGCTTCTTAGTTCATGTTTATTGAGAATTTTACCCATTGATTTGAGTAATGGTGACGCTTTATGTAACAAATTTTTAAATATGGAACCAAGACCACAGCCAGTCTGAAACGGTGCACCTCTAAACACAGGTAAGCCATGTCCTTTCTGATTTAGATAATGCTGTAAAAGCGCATCGCCATCTGGTGTGAATGGGACATGCATCTTGAATTAAATGAGTAAAACAAACAAACGATATAGATAACGATGATGAAATTGCTGCTGATGTTTTAAATTGAGGTGTCCGTTCGCTATAAAGGTCTCTTACGGAAATGCAGTTTCACTACGGTCATCTCAGATAAAAATGACAGCAAATCACTGTGATCTAAGTGAACCACAATTTTAATCGTGTCTATGACATTTTCACTTAAGGAAAAGCAGTCTGACGAGTGGAAAGTTTGATAAATCACTTCTTGTCTTGCATGCGACACTGGAATGGTTTGTATGAGAGGGCAAACGTGTTTCCCACGATCTGAGGTTGAATGATGTCTGTGTACAGAAAATAACCATGTATCCCTCTTGTAAGATCGATGGTATCGAGCTAATGCCAATAGGAGCTCCAAATCGGAATGCTTTGCTTGTAAACCTAATGTGCAACACAGGGCTTCATTAAAAATAATGTACCGACCCTCCGAGCATTTGAAATGAAAACATTTTTTATGCGTGAGATTGATGTTGTAAAAAGCCTGTTTTTTCAGTGGAATCAATTTAACGAGTGCATCAGCAACATCTCTACGACTATCACAATATCCTTAGGAATTTTTAAGATGCATTGTTCTTGAGTGTCAGGTGGATCATAAATAATACAACTGATGAACCCATCATCTGTGTCATTTAAGGGCATGGACACAGGTATTTTCAATTTCTTATTCAGAAACCTATCAGGTATAAAAGCTATATTGGCAAGTACCAGGAATTTAATGAAGCATTCTGTGGAACCTGTAAACTGCACAAAATAATTAACCAACTTTGTCTCAATACCTGCAGTTCTAAAACTGTCTTTTAGAAATTCCAGGGCTTCAAATCTGTTTCGCAATTTGGTACTCTTAAATTCAACAACTTTTTTTTACAGAAGAGCTGTCTTGGGATATCTTAACGTAACTGTAAAATCTGACACCCACTTGAATGGTGCATTGCAATCTGGAGTTAGAGAAACATTCCTCGAAAGACATGTTCGGTGAAACATTAAACACCTTGTAGAATTCAGGCGTATTAAAGCGATTTCCTACATTCAGAGGTAAGCTCATAGTGATGTTTTGTTCTAAAGAAGTGTTATATTAAAAGAAGACATCTTTCAAATATGCTTATTAAACAAGTTCGACTTCAAGTATGAAAGCTGAGAGCGATGGTTTTCTATCAGGTGGAATAATGTTGAATTCGATTTGTTCCTCGATGAGATCAACCTTAATTCCAATTTTAGAAGTGTTGTTTGCAGCTGTAACGTTCTTGAACAGGGCTGTGAATTGAGATTCTGTTAAAGCAACCTCCCATCTTCTTCGGAAATTTTAACTTACGCGGCAGTTGCGTAATAAAATGAGCCGATGTGTTGGGGCGTATTTTGTCATCTGTAACTGCATTTGAGGGCAGTGTGACAGAGAAGTTCGTGTCTTCTAACTTGATGATGATGATGATGATGATGATACCGAATCACAAAGCACAACTGACCCAAAGCACACCTTGTCAAACGTTTAAAAGTTCGTTCTGTCAAACCCAGCTGTTCATGCTGTCAGGGTAACCTTGCCATTTCACAAAAGCTTCCCAAATGCCTCGTCTCGAATAATACGTTCAGTGTTAAAAAGTTCTGTTTTTTTTCACCTTTTGTAAATCTTGTTCGTAGAATACATCTGCGATCTCGTTGCCATCGTAATCTTTAATTTTATGCACAACAGGCTTTCTATAAATGATCTTTGAAACCTCAAACACCTCCTCAGTCCAGTTCGGAATATTTCCTTTATCGAATATATTTTTCATTTTCAAAACATATACGTATCTGCGATTTGCGATGTTGGGGTTGTTTGCTGTGCTGAATTATAATAGATGTGTAGTTTCAGCCATAGAGCTGGGACATGTGGTCGTTGACATCAGACAGAGTCATACCCAATGTTGTAGATTTTCACGAGGTCAGGTAAGACAACGACATACCTGTTTTTGTTGGTAAATGTAAAAAAACTTAAACATCCGCGTTTTTAACGTCCAGTTAAATCTTTCGGCCATTGCAGCTTTCAATCTGATTCTGCAGCAAAGAAATGAATGTTGAGTTCTTTAAAATAGTCTTGAACATGTTTATTTAAAAACTCCTTTCCTTTATCACTGTTCACTTTTAGAGGAACGTTGCCATCTGTGAATATTTTTTGAAAGGCTTTCTGAAGTTCGAGAACTAACTTCGTTTTTAAAGGGACGAACCATGCATAGCGAGAGAAAACATGGACGCAGGTAAGAAGAACATTTATTCCTGTAAAAAATAATACAGGCATCTCTGTAGAAATCTGAACATATACAGGGTCAATACAAAAGCCTGAAAACCCCTTTTATTTTTTGAACCGAAGCAGATATGTCAATTTTGATGAATCCAATGAATAAGACGTTGTGGGTGGCCTATCCCATGGTGCACTTTTCATCATCCCAAATATGCAAATTAGGACACATTTAAAATTTATCTCAAAAACCGTAAGGGATAGAGAAAAAAACCCAATTGCAAACTTGTTCAGCATAAAAAAAAAAAAAATCATCCAAATCGGACCAACCAATCATCCACAATCACGTTGCAGAGTTACCCGGCGTTGACCATTTCCGGAACAGTGTAGCTTGCCATGCTAGAATTGTTCTGTCTTCTGTGTGCTGAAACATGCCTTTTATTTGCTTTTCCGCATGAAAGTGAATGTGAGTATGGTAATTTATGTTAAATTTTTGATTTGCATGCTTTACATGGTGGAAATATCAACATTCAGTTTTCCTTGTGCAGTGTGACTGTTTGTAAGCTACAAACAGTTCACCACGTGATTGTGGGTGATTGGTTGGTCCGATTTGGATGATTTTTTTTTTGTTTTGTTTGTTTTTTTATGCTGAACAAGTTTGCAATTGGGTTTTTTTTTCTCTATCCCTTACGGTTTTTGAGATAAATTTTGAATGTGTCCTAATTTGCATATTTGGGATGATGAAAAGTGCACCATGGGATAGGCCATCCACAACTTCCTATTCATTGGATTCATCAAAATTGACATATCTGCTTCGGTTAAAAAAATAAAAGGAGGGTTCAGACTTTTGTATTCATCCTGTATAGAAAAAGCTTTGACAGAGAAAAAGGCGACTTTTTGAAATGAACACGAGAATAGAAAGCAGGCATGGTGGGGAGGGCAAACAAAACTCTAGCGCTAATGTGAATGAAAAAAGTAAAAATGTAGCCGTTGAATTTAATAACATTAAAAAACAAACAAACAAACAAACAAACAAACAAACAAACAAGAGCGAGAGAACCATGAAAGGGGGTAAAAAGACTATAGTAGTGAAACTTATATGCCAACAACAGAGAGACATTAGTAGAGCAAGCAAGTAAGCAAGTAAACATGCCACAAATGACAAAATAGCCGAACAGACATCAGCTGCCTGAGTAGAGTAAAAAAATTTAAAATAAAATAAACGGTACCCCAGAGTAACACGAGCGCAAAAAAAGCTTAATTTTGTGTTTGTAACATAGAAACATCCAAAGCCAATAAGAGAACAAGAGTAGAAAACACAAGGTACCAATACAAATGCCGTATCCCTAAATACTGGCATGGCCAGCCAAATGCCCCATCAAACATAGTCATTAAGCTAGATGGCTATTATTAAGGTGCTCGAACTAGACCAAAACTGACGGACCTTTATGTTTGTCTACCGGGGAGAAATTCACACAAGGCTATCAGAAGTTGTGGTTGCAGAGAAACGTTCACACACGATACCCTGCATTGTGGAATATTGCTGAAAAATATCTCATCGCTTTTCCATCATCATATTTAGTTGAGAGAGGCTTCAGCGTGGTTATAAACATTTTGACGAAGCGAAGAAACCGGTTGAAAATAAACGAACGTGGAGATTTAAGGCTGCAACTCACCAATATTGAACCAAATTTAGCTAGATTAGTAGAGAATCACCAGATACATCCATCACATTGATTTTTTTTTTTGTTCTTTTATTATGTTTTTTTTTTATTGGTCAACTCATTTAATATCAGATTTTTAATCACACTCACTTGTGTATTTTTCTTTTCAAAAAACTTATTTGTGGCATTCAATAAACTTGATTTACTGAATTTTGTGTGTATTTATTTTGTTACACATTGATGTAAAAATATATCAAATCTACACGTATAAAAAATTGTAAACAGTGTGTACCAAAACGAACGGTTCACGCGAAAGCCAGTAATTATCCTGGTCATTCTGCTGAACATAGTGATATTTTTCATTTTTAAAAGAGTTTCTGTTAGAAAAATCGACACTGTTTCTATGAAAGAAAGAAATGGGGGTCGGTGGTATGAGCAATTTTGGCCGCTTCATTTAACCCATTCTAAATACTGAATGTGTCTCTGGCCCAAAATAGTTTGGGAACCACTGGTTTAGACACTACTGTCTTTATGCAAGATGGTGCAACACCCCACATTGCACGACAAGTGAAGGAACTGCTTCAAGCTCATTGTGGAGATAATCGGGTGATTTCGAGAACCTTTCCAATAGTAGTCTCCTTTTCATTTATAGAATATAAAAGAAAAGATATGTGTAAAATCAATAAACTTTAACATTAAAGGTGAACATTTTCAAAGTTAAAAAATTATTTTGGCAAAATCTTATGAAGACACGAAAGTTTATATGAGAGATAATAGTTTTTTATGGACACAAATATTGAATACTTTTAAAAGGATAAATTTGAAGAAGGCTGTGAAGAAGAAGAAGAAGAAGAAGAAGAAGAAGAAGAAGAAGAAGAAGAAAAGGATAAATTTTATAATATCCTAATTTTTACTGATTTCTCGATGATTCTATTTATGAAATATGTTATTTGTTTAAGTAATTTTTAGCCCCGAAACTTCTTTCAAAAAATATAAATTATTACTATGTTTACCTTTTCCAATGCATCTAGACGATTATATAATTATTTTAACTTGTTTATTTTAGTGAATCTATTTTAAAAAATATTAAATTAATTTATAGAGCGTTTTCTTTTTCTTGTACAATTGCAAACATTATACATTTCAATTTTTTTTTTATCGGAGAGAGAATCCCGGGCTCCGTTCTTCTGTTCATCCTTCCGGTTTAGTTTGGAATGCTTTGATGACTCTTGGTTCTGAGCAATTAACTCTTTTAATTCGGTCGGTTATCTTTTCCTACTAAAAGCGGTTAAACTAAGCAAGGCAGAAAAACGGGGCTCATGTTCCAATCTTCCTATCTCCCCCTCCCCTGCCTAATCGGTTCAAGCAGGGCTGCTGCTGCTTCTTCCTCAGAGCTTTCCTTTTTTATTTTAACCTCTCGTATGAGGAGAATTTCTTTAATATGTTCTTTTTTTAGCTTTGCTTGATAATAAATATAATATCACACCAGGCTATGGAGAAAACAGTGTTTCTCATGCTTATCTTAAGAAGAGATTCCTGTTAATGGGTATGGAGATTCCTGGCACTCCAGATCCCTTGCGCTTTAATGTTTCGCTTAATTGAAAAAAAAATCTCTGTCCCCGTCAAGAGATAGCGCGTCAAGTGATTTAAAATAAAAAAAGATTCACAATTGGCTCTTTGTGGTACATTCAATAAACCTTTTATTCCAGATTAGTCCGTGTAAAACAATGGCCATTTCAATTTTGCAAACACCTGCCTCGAAAGTTTTTTTTTTCTTTATTTTTGTTTTTTTAATTATAAAGAGTATCTATTTTCGTTTTAGCAAAATTTTTAAAAATATCTTTTATGAATTTAATGTAGCCCAGTCTGTTTCATTTATGTTCTTCTGAAGTTAGAAATTACAATATATCGAGACGAGCCAGTTTTGTAATGTCTGGTCGCTTTATGAATTATAAGAGGCAATCGCTTCAGAAATTACTATCTTAACATTTTTATTGCTCAATATAAAGAAAAACATGGAAAAATTTCATTCCATAACGAATTCTCGATTATTCCGTTTGTGGATTATTCATGAATTTTATTTCACATAATGGAGAAAGTTTATACTGATTTCCAATCTTTTTTCCCCTTGGTTTATACTGATTATATACTGATAATATAACTTTAAAATCTCACGAAATGAAATGAATTTTATATTGGCTCATATATCATAGCGATTACACCTTGAAAACAATCATCAGATTAGCAAAATGTTTTATAGCAATTTTAGAGTGCGGATCCAATAAAATCAATATAAACTCGTTTTACCAGGTAACCACCAAAGTTCTTGCCGTTTTTATGTTGCCATAAAAAGAAGTGATAGAAGTTATGCAAATGAATGTGCATTGTCGTCCAAAATCTGTCATCGGGGGGGGGGGGGCAGGAAGGTTAGCCTGTATAAATATAGGGGTGTTGGGCATTCACATCAATCACATCTCGTGCAGAAGTGAAGACAAATGGAAGTATCGAAGGAGATGGTTAGGTGTTGTTTGCTTTATGACTTAAAGGTGGGCTTGTTAGCAGTAGTATCAAGTCGCCGAATGTGTCTTGCGTTTCAGAGGATGCTGTGTATGAACGCACCGCAAGGCTCTGGTTCCAGAAATTCAGGTCGGGAGAATTTGAAATTTCTGAACAACCCCGCAGTGGTCTACCACAAGCCTTAGAAGACCAGGCCCTGAAAACGGCCATACAGGAGGACAGCAGTTTAACATGTGGTGAACTTGCCAGACGGTATCAGGTTTCTGATGAAAAGTTAGACGTCACCTACACAGCCTAGGAAAGACGAACAAGTTGAGCAAATGGGTATCCCACACATTGTCAGAATCCAACAAGAATCAACGAGTGACAGCTTGCATTTCGTTGCTTTCTCGACATCGTAACGCACCCATATTTAATGGAATACTTACCAGTGACGACAAGTGGGTCCTCTATGACACTCCTAAGCGTTCCAAACATTTGTTTTCACCCCAGGACACCGTGCCGCACACTTCAAAGCCTTCCCTACACCCACGCAAGATCATGCATGTTCTGTGTCTGGTAGACAAGACGCCAAATGGTTCACTACGAGCTGCTATCAACTGGCTAAACCATCACTGGGGAGCTGTACTCCCAGCAGTTGAAAGATGTGCAACAGGCACTGGGAGTGATAATCGCATAGGGGTGACAATGCCCGGCTACATGTGGCGTGCGTGGCCAGGGAAACCATAGAGCGGCTTGGCTGGGAAACTTTGTGTCATCAGCCTTACTCACCAGATTTTCTGGACAACCAACTTCGTGGAAAATCTTACACAAATGATACAGACCTGCGAAAGGCACTCACGACCTTCTTTGAGTCCAAGACCAGCAAGTTTTACAGTCAGGGGATTGATCAACTGGAGACACGTTGGCAGAAGGTGCTAGATACGGTACTTTTTTGTGTACATCAAATTGTTTTCCGGAATTAAAACCGGCAAGAACTTTTGTGGTTACCTGGTATAAAAGTTTTATTTACAATTTTTCTTAATTATTAGTATTAAATAAAACTATACTCATAAATTCTCAAAATGTTTGTTTTCAAGAGAAAAACTGGAAAAACAAAATGCCTGAGCTGATCAAAAAATGATACATTATAAAGAGTTACACTTGAAATTAATTTGCTCAATTTACGAAAAATAGAGAATACGAAAAACATATTTTAAAACAGTAGTTATGTTTGCCTAAAAATGCGTATAAATATAGGCCCCAAAAAAATTTAAAATTTTGCATTTCGAATTTTACGCTTTACCGCAATATATGATCTATTCCTAATATAGGTAGGAAGAACAAATGCCCTTATCAAATAAAGAAAGCAACTAAAACTATTAACTAGATTTTCGTTTCATTCAGTTTTTCTAAGCTAGAAGTCGATTTACTTTGAAATAATTAAGAACCTGATAATCAAAATGGCCTATCTTGGATGACAAATAACTCGTAAAAAGTAGATTATGACTGAATCAAGAACCGTTGTGTAACCCTTTTCTAGGGAACCTCAGTCATCTATTAGATGGAATGAAATTTGCTTCCGTTTTAGACAGTGATTTATAATTTATGGCAGATAATTCAACTTAAATGTTGGTCTTCACCAAATTTATACATCATCCATGAAGGAAATATTCTACGTCATCCACGGAACGTGGAAAATTGAAATATTCAAAACTGCATTATTCTTATTCTCCGTCCAAGTTATTCATACTTGATCCTACAGCATAATGACATCGCTCATCAATATAATCTCATTAGATAATATCATAATCGAATAAATATAGTATGATTTATACTTACAGGATTCGGCTTTGTTTGATTTGTTTTATAGTAAAAGTTCAATTAATTAGGCTTGCCCACATCATTTCTTTAAAGAAATTTTATTTATTTATTTATTTATTTGGAGGGAAGGCCGTGGTCTGATGGGCTTTCACTGAAATCACAACTTCTGTGAAGTTAAGCAACATCAGGCACGGCTACACTGGATAGGCGACCATCAGTGACACATGATCTTCTTCCCCCCGCCTGCAGCAGTCGTTAATCCAGGTTCTTCCAGGGAGTCAACTCGTCGGCCTCTGGCCATGCAACCCCTGGATGGACGTAATGGATGATATTGAGTACATAAATAAAATAAAAAAATTAATTTGCCATTGATATACGTGAGAAAGTCATCTGAAACACATATTGCGTTTCATACTTGAGAAAATATGAATTACGAACGTAGAGGGCTGTCAATTTTGTTATTCTCTTCCATACCTCTCCTTTTCACAGAGTCGATTTTAGATGTTTTGCTGAATATCTGGAAAAAAACTTGACGAATTATCCTGAAACTTCAGGGGTGTAATGAGAGAATGTTACACCTCATTTATTTCAGCGAACGAATAGGGGAACAGCAACAAACTGAGCAAAAAATAAAAAGGTTTGAGACCATTAATGGGATCGGTAAAAAATAATGCTTGAAATGCGTTGTAGTTGTAGTATATGCTTATGAGGCTATTTTTATTTATTGGTTCATTTGTATGAGAAAATCACGTATATCCACGTGTTAATGGATCTATAAAGGTTTCTTTAAAAAATCGAAATTTTTCGTAAGTATTTTGTTTATGACATGCAGGGTTTTAAACCCAACGCAATGTTATTTTCAGGAAACTTGGCATACTACAATAAAGGCAACTCTCTGCAATCAGAATGAAAACATTAAATAATTGATGGAATATGAGCATTTTCACTAAATAATGTATAACTGCACATGCGCAAGCGTTACCAAATTTGTTTTTTGCATAATTTTTAGCTACTTTTTGAAAAAGAGCAAGTAAATATCGTGAAAATTCAGAATGATGAAAAGCACAAGATATCGTCGATAGAATGAGTTGAATTTCAGTTACTCTCAAAAATAAACAAAACGATAAGGGGTTTTCTCTAAATTTTTATTTTTGGACCGGACACCAGTATCAACTTCTCCTTACGCTTACATGAAGTAAATATGCCAGTGTTTAGAGAAGAAGTTGGTACTGCTCTCCCGTCCAAAAATAAAAATTTGGAGAAAACCCCTTATCGTTTTGCTTATTTTTGAGAGCAACTGAAATTTAACTCATTCTATCGACAATATATTTCTGAATTTTCAAAATATTTACTTGGACATTTTGTAAGAGTAGCTCCATACATTTGACTAAGAAATTATGCAAAAAATTATGAACGTACCCGAACTGACTTTTCGTTGAGATTTTTAGCACGCATGGAAGTGGATGATGCATGACCATGGCAAATTTTATGGAGTGATGAGGCACATTTTTATTTGAATGGTGATATCAATACCCACAACTGCCGTATTTGGGCTGCATCAAATCCACAAGTGTGTCTGCCAACTCCTATGCATTCACCTAAACTAACAGTATGGTGCGGCTTTACTGCTTCTTTCATCATCGGCCCGTCCTTTTTTGAAGAAATCCGTCCCCGTGGACCGGTGACTTGTTCCGTCAATTCTGCCAAGTATGCCGATATGCTTGAGAATTTTGTGATATCACGATTGCAGGAAAAGGGTTGTCTGGATTCTACCATTTTTATGCAGGATGGTGCGCCACCACACATCGGACGTCAGGTGCAGCAGATCTTGCGAGAACGTTTTTCAGACAACAGAATAATTAGTCGTGCATTTCCCATGGTATGGCCACCCAGGTCGCCTGATCTCAACCCTTGTGATTTTTGGTTATGGCGATATTTGAAAAGCCTTGTGTATCAAGCACATGTTACTGACCTCTCAACCTTAAAGGATCAAATGACATTATATATCAGACTAATTAATGCAGATATGCTGCGAGCTGCCGTAGAAAATGTCGTGCACCGCATGCAGCTATTGGAACAGCACACTGGTGGTCATATTGAAGCACATTTGTAATTAAAAATAAAACATAGTTTATTGTTGTTACTAAAGTTGGTTTATACGGTATTTGTTCATTTGACAATTAGGTATTCATTGTTTTCTTGAAATAAGCGCCCCCTATGGCGACTTTTGGTACTTTTTTTTTATTTTTTGCAGAAATCGAAACTGCATGTTCCACTAAGTATATACACCAAAATGTACTGCATTTGGCCTAATAGAATTCCCGCTAGCGAGCTCTGAACACCTCACGTTATTTCTTGCCCACCCGGTATTTATGAAAAAATTTCGATCTTTTTTTAAAAGTGTAACCAATGTCTCTGATTGCACTGCCTTATACGTTAGGTGTCATTGTAACCAATGTCACCCCTAAGCCCAATAAAAATCATCGACAAAGGTTGGGTTCTTTAAAAAAAACGGTGGCAGGTTGTGTCTTATCTATTCAAATAAGTTAGGCGAATTTGAGAATGAAATGAATGTCTTTTTATTCAAACTTGAATAAGTATACCAGTGAGATACAAGAAATAAAATCAATCTTAAATCTAAGAAAGAAGTGATAGCTCTTAACACAAAAGAAGAAAGTTAATCTTAAAATCCCCAATTAAATCTAAGATAACATGCAAAAATTCAATAAATGTATCAACAAAGTTCTAGTTATTTCAACTACTCTGAGAATAGAAGGATCTTATAAGGCTCAGTTTTAATATAGCTCACTCAAATTACCCTTTATTCACACACGTCATAACTATTTATGAATCTTATTAATCAATGCATTTCACTTTACTTACAGTTATATAGCATTAAATTCTTCACAGATCTGTATTCACTTATATTCCACTATTAGGCACTTAACACCTTTTATATCAACAGTTATTATATTTCACTAATCACACATCACCTTGAAGCACAAAAACTCACCTTAGGTTGGTTTGGTTTGTTTAGTATTAACATCCTTTTCAACTGCTATGGTCATATAAGGGCCGCAAATTTTGCCTCGCAAGGGTTCTTTAACGCGCAGCCGGCAAACGACTACACGGGACCAACGGCTTTACTTCCCTTCCGAAGTAACTGCGTGATCTCAGGATTTCCCCCTGAAAAATCCTCGTCGTCCTCGGCCGTGATTGAACCCGCGTACTCAGGCATCAGAGGCGATCACGCAATCGCTGAACCACCGAGGCCGATAAAACACACCTTAGAATGATCTGGATCAATTAGTGAGTCCACTGGATGACTCAGACTGTCCCCACTAAGATCGACAAAAGATTCAAAATGCGCCGTTGTCTTCTTTTCACAATGATAGACACTTGACCACGGTAGTCCCTCGCAGTAGCTTTTTCCCTTAACTCGCAAAGCCCTGAAGAATGTTGAGGTTCCGATCTCCAATGATGATTCCACTATATGTAGATGGTTTTTCTCCGTGTAGTGAGTTCAGTGGGGTGCTCAGAGTGCCGTGCTCTACCTGGCCTAGGTTGTCCAGGTCAACAGCGACACCTGACCCCCCCCCCCTCTATAGTCCATCTACTCTAAAGTCGACACCAATGTCCCTCTATTAGTATCTTATGATGAGCCTGCACACACCTTAATTTGGAAGGAGAAAGTAACAGACCATTCTTACTAGCCGTGATGGCTTCACAAGCAGCCCTGAGTGTCTCGACTAGTCCCCCCCTCCAAATTCCACATCCAAGAAATGAGCGCGCTTAGCCTCCCTCCTGCAATCACCTTCGCAGACTCATAAGTTTTTTTTGTTCGTTTGTCTCTTAAATACTGAGAGCATTTCCGGTCTCCCTTCCGTCTCTCATTTTATTAAAATCCAACAAGAACAAATGAAGAAATCTCTATTATTTCTACTTACTTACTTACTTTTCAAACCCGCTTATCCGTTAGGGTCGCGGGGGCAGCAGCCCTATGGAGGATCTCCAGCGATCGCGATCTTCCGCCATCAGGCGCATGTCCTCCCTGGTAATATCCAAGCGACTCGAACCCAGATTCTCCAGGTAGTCTAGCCACCTGGTTCTAGGCCGACCCCTTGGTCTCTTACCCACCGGCTTGGAAAATAACAACTGCCTAGGAAGACTAGTTTGCGGCATCCGAATCACGTGGCCATACCAGCGCAACTGAGACCTCTCAATGCGGAGAAGTAGCGGCTCAACACCTAAAGATTCCCTTATTGTGCTGCTGTACACTCTATCTAGTAGGGTAACACCTGCCACACCTCTCAGGAATCTCATTTCGGCCGCTTGTACCCGCGATCGCACTCTTTCGGTCATTACCCAAGCCTCATGACCATAGGTGAGAATGGGGACAAAGATGGATTTGAAGACGGAGAGCTTAGCTTTGTTACTCAGCTCGCGTTTCGTTACCACGGATCGCCACAGTTCACGTCTGACACAGCTTGCTGCACCGATCCGAGCATCCAATTCTTTCTCCTGCCGTCCATCACTCGTGAATGCAATCCCGAGATACTTGAATTTCTCCACCTGTCTCAATGAGGCTCCACTAACATGGAGAGCGCACTGAGCAGGCTGTCTTGAAAGGACCAGAACCTCGGTTTTAGCCACACTGATCTTCATCCCAGCTTCTTCACATTTGGCTGCAAGCCGGTCTAGTGCATGCTGAAGGTTCGTGCGAGAAGACCCAAGGAGGACAAGGTCGTCAGCAAAGAGCAACCTCTCCACCAGGCAGTCGCCCACACAAACACGCTCATCGCCTCGGCTGCCCCTGTCTATCCAGTCCATAAAGATAATGAACAAGATGGGCGACAGTACGCACCCTTGGCGGAGTCCAACACCCACGGTGAACGGTCTTGACTTAATGCCATTTATCCGGACACACATCTCAGAGCTTTCGTACAGAGACATGATAGCAACCAGTAATTGCCCATCCACTCCATACTCTTGCAACACTTGCCAGAGCTTCTCCCGAGGAACCCTGTCATATGCTTTTTCGAGGTCCACAAAGCAAGCGTAGACCTCTTTTGCATACTCCCAGGATTTCTCAAAGATTTGCCTTAGAGCAAAGATGTGATCCGTCGTGCTTCGGCCAGGTCGGAAACCACACTGCTCCCCTGACAGTTTGGAGTCGACTATTTCCCGACTTCTCTTCTCCAGACACTTAGCGTACACTTTCCCAGGAATGCTGAGCAAAGAGATGCCTCGATAGTTGTTGCAATCTCTCTGATCTCCCTTTTTGAAGATAGGGATCACAATTCCTGTCTGCCATTGCTTAGGGGCCTGTCCAGATATCCAAGCAAACTGACACACTCGTGTCAGCCACAGGATACCATCCTGATTTAAGGCCTTTAACATCTCGGACCGGATTTCATCATCACCTGCAGCTTTGCCAGTCTTCAGGGACTTAATTGCTAAGCATACCATTTTAAATTAGGTTGTAGTGTTCCGTAAAAATATTTGTCTGTCGTAAGATCATAAGATACAATCATATACCCCGCTGCGAAGTCGACTTGTGAAATACCATTGTCGCGATCTTGCTGCCACAAACCGAGAGCTTTAGACATATGCACGAATTCACGGAGGTATGATCCGGACTTGAAGTTAGGGCATGAAGGGGTGTTGAGGAATCGATTGTGTATTGAGTGCCAGAGAGAAACAAGAAAGGTTAAAGTGTTGAAAATTGTATGGATTTGATATAAATGAACCAGTTTGGGCTTTGCTGTCAACAAAGACGAAAATGAGCTTGGAAGGAATCTGACCTGTGATGAGATTCTGCACACATCGGTATGTTCACATTTCTCATTTCCACACGACTGAGCGGATAAAATGCATTAATGCTCTATAGAGTTTTTGCATGTGCAATTAAAGTCACAGCGCTCAATTTCACCCATTCAACATTCAAAGTAGCACGTTCGATCACCACTCGATAGCTTGGATTTTCGGCGTCTGACATGAGTATGAAAGGTGTTTTACAGCGGTACATTCTTAAACGAATATCCACTGAATTCAGTAAAAAACGCTTTTGACAAAAAAAGTCGACATGAAGCACCCCAAAGAGTTGATAAGTGTTCCCGACGGCCAATTTTTTTCGTTGTTTGAAGCCGATGTTCTCGTCTTTTATGCAATCAAATTTCCTTGCCGCGTCTTTAGCAAATCCAGCCGTTGTAAACTGCGTTGCCTTGGCTTGCCTTCCAAAATTCAAAAGCATTTCCAAATAAGCATGGTAGGGATATAAGTTGTTGTATGACTGATTAATATGTCCCAGATAACAACCAATTTGTGAGAAAAGTTAATATAAGAAGAGATTTATGGGTCCGGTACCATCGGTTTGGGGGTGGCCGTGGCCTGGTTGTCTCGTCGGTTGGCATGCCAATCGATGGAGTTCAGCAACTTCAGGCGCGGCCAGCTGCTGGTTGGGTGACGGCCTGGGCTTGAGGGCCACCGCTGGCGGGACAGCTATTTGGGGCGCGGCTGTTGGGGGACTTTGGTCTGACCCATTTGCCGATTGACCATAGCTGGTGTTCCAGCAGTTGGTGACAGCCTCTGGTTCGTTTATCCCCAGCAGCTTTTCCATCATGAAACCCCCCGTGCTTCGGAGGGCACGTTAAGCCGTCGGTCCCGACTGCTACTGTCATCTCGTAGCAGTCGTTATTAATGGGATGGCGCAAAACTCCCTCGTAGGAGTAGGTGCCGCAGCGATAATCTACCGCTTGCGATAATCTACCCTCTGTACCAGATAAGATAAGATACCATCGGTGTCTGGCATGAGGTCCTGACTATCTTTAACAATTTTCACTGTCATTTGCCTTAAATCCACATAATAGTCGGCTAATCCAGGGATATTGAATTCGAGAGGTCCGCAGTCTGTAATCACAGTTGACATTTGATAATCAATCACGTGTCTATGCTCCTTCTGACCGCAGGTAGGTGGAATAGTGAAGAGATCCAATTCACAATTAATACATTCAGTACTGTCTTTATGAATAATACATGCCATTTCTTTTAAAGTCTGTAGCCGAATACAGACTGCAGTGGTCGAATGTTTTGCCTTTTTTTTTCCTTCACTTTGAGTGACAGGTTGGTTGATTGTTTTGCTTAAGAAGGAACATTTTGAATGCGTCCTGCACCTTTGGTCGTTTACGAACCGAATACAGTTTTACGTTTGAAACGCGTTTATTATTATTATTATTATTATTATTATTATTATTATTATTATTATTTTTACCTTGCTCATGACCTCATTGAACCCTCGTACCCATATCTTGAAGAAGGTGACCACCGGTCTCATGCATTCGTGAAACCAATGATTGTTTGAGGTCCTGCCCTACCATCATATCATTAACTACTGACATACCACCTTTTAGGGCATGTTTACTGAGAATTTTACCCATTGATTTGAGTAATAGTGACGCTCTATGTAACAAATTTGTAAATATGGATCTAAGACCACTGCCAGTCTGAAAAGGTGTACCTCGAAACACAGCTAAGCCATGCCCTTTTTGATTTAGATAATGCTGTAGAAGCGCCTCGCCGTCTGGTGCACTCACAGCAATATGCGGTTCATATGACCCGCTTGTGAGAGTCCTATGATTCTTCCAATACGACCCATTAAAGAGAGTCTTTGGACACACATGTCAGTAAGAGTTGTTTGACCTGAATTGCCGAGTCGCCATTTTCGGGTCAATTGACTCGATTGTACAAGACTTAAGACTCATTAACGGAATGTTCATTATACGCGTATATACATATTTACACACGTTTGCATACATATTTGCACATTTTTACAGCTACTTGCACATTTATATAGCCATATTTACACAATTATATACGTGCATTTACACAATTTACACATGTATACACAAATTAACTGACATGTACAAGTTTAAACGAGTTTACACATATTTATACACATACCAGTATAAACAAATCACAAAGTTTATATATGTCTATACACCTATTTATACGTGTTTACGCTTATGTACACATCTGTACAGTTATTTACAAAAGTATACACACATTTATACAAGTTTACACACGTGTAGACACAATTTACACATCTGAACAGCTTATTTACACAGTTTACACGATTCACACGAGTGTACATACGTCTATACACCAATTTACACAAGTTTACACTTTTGTACACATCTGTATAGCATATTTACATAACTTTACAGACATTTATACACACGTACATAAATTTAAACACGTGCATTCACGTATTTACACAAATCTCCACACATGTATACTGATATTTACACAAGTTTACGTTTGTATACCGACCTGTATTTGTATTTCATCATCTTTACAGTCAAAATTCGCCAGCAGAAGATAGAACTTCAAGCTTGTAGGCAGAAAAAAGGATTTTAATAATAAATCTGTTGCTAAATTCTAAAATAACGATCCCCGTGTTCATAGAATCGACAACTCTTGAATAATAGACAACAATAGGAAGATAAACAACATCTATTTAAAATTTTTAAACATCATTTTTTTTTTATGAAGTCATTTATTAATTTAACAATACATTCAACTTATAATGTACAATGTAATAAATTCACCATCACTTAACAGAATTGATTTGCACAAAAATCAAGGGAATATTTTTGTTGTAAACATTACATCGTTCTCTTTATAAATTTGCAAGACTCCTTTTTCCATTCCTTTGGGTAGGCTAAATGGAAACTATCACGTAATGCTGAAGAGGAACGCTCATATCGGTATCCTTGGCAATCTGAAATACAGAAAAAAAGATGAGTTTTAGATCAATGATTTACACTCCATACAATAATAGAAAGG
This sequence comes from Rhysida immarginata, assembly GCA_023313115.1. Classification (NCBI taxonomy): domain Eukaryota; kingdom Metazoa; phylum Arthropoda; class Chilopoda; order Scolopendromorpha; family Scolopendridae; genus Rhysida; species Rhysida immarginata. Next base: position 134,729 of record JAHWFO010032465.1, read on the forward strand.
GAAATACCGACATTTTATTTTAGTTAATATCTTATTCGATCTCCGTGCTGAAATTAAGTCAGACACCCTTCTTACTTTTTATAAGGTTCCAATACACAGCTTCCGGTGTTGAGATCCATTCTTGCTGCGAGAAAATAACCATGTTATTAGCAGTCGATAATAATGAATGCTGTTCAGCATTTCAGAACAAAACGAATAAATAAAAAATAATCCTAACAATAATGAATAAGAAAATGTGTTAGCAAATAAATTTGGAACTATTAAATAAGTATAATTTACATTAGAAAAAAAGATTAACTTACTTAGATTCCTGTTTTCGTTCAATTTTTCTTGAACTGATAAAATTTGAAGGAGCAAGACGAACAACGTTGGAGAATGCTTATTCAACGTTGGGTTTTTGAAGGAGACTGTTCTCGCACTCAAGAGTTGAAGAGACTGTCCCTATTGATAGATAGTCTTTAGATAACTTGTCCCATCCATAGTCATATTAAAGAGTAGTATTAAAGTAGTTCTAATAATTTTGTATTAATCTTCTCACTAACACGAACGGCGAAATCGTCCAGTATCGATATCCGCCATGTTTTCGTAACTCGATTTCGTATCTCTACCGGAAATGATTCCCATTTCCTATGACTTGGCTCGTAAAGCTGTGTATGGCGCTGTTAGATGAGTCGGGGTTTCGTAAACACTTGAAGATGGATGGTACAACTTATCTACGAAGTACTGTATTCTTATAATCGAGTCAGAGAGCTATAACCTAATAAAATGAGTCCTACGATCTGGAAATTGATGTGAGTGTGTGTTTGGGACATGCATCTTGAATTAGACAAAAAAAAATACAACCGATGTACTTCTTCACAATGATGCTGCTGAAATTGCTGTTGAAGTCGGATCTGTATATTGAGACGTCAATTCACTACAAAGGTTTCTTACAGAGATGCAGTTTCACCACAGTCTTCCCTGAAATAAATGACAGCAAATCATCGTGATCTGAATGAACTGCGATTTCAGTCATGTCAATGATGTTTTTAATTAAGGGAAAATAGTCAGGTGAATGAAAGATTTAACAAATCACTTCTCATCTTGCATGCGACACCAGAATGATTAAGAGGGGCAGTACATGTGTGTTGCCCACAACTTGAGAACGAATGATGTCTGTGTATAGATAATAACTGTGTATTCCTCTTTTAAGATCGATTGGTGTCGAACCTTCGCCTATTTCGAGTGCCAAACCAGCGAGATCTGGATGTAAGCCTAATGTGCAACAAGGATCTTCGCTAAAAATTATGTAATGGCCCTCCAAACAATTGAAATAAAACACTTGTTGGGTGTGAGATTGATGTTGTAAAAAGCCTGTTCTGTCTGGGGAATCGATTTAACGAGCGCAACAACAACATCTCTTCAGTTATCATAATAACCTTGAGTAATTTTTAAGATGCGTTGTTCTGGAGGTTCAGGTGGGTCTTAAATAACACAGCCGATGAAACCGTCGCCTGCATCATTTAAGGGTATGGACACAGGGAATTTAAATTTATTGTTCAGAAACCTATCCAGAATAAAACCAATATTAGTGACTGCAGGAAATTCAATGAATTGATCTGTGGATCCGCCAAACCGCAAAAATTCTTCGACCAGCTTTGTCTCGACATCGATGACACTGAAACTGTCTTTTAGAAATTTGAAGGCTTCAACTTTGTTTCGCAATTTGGTACTCTTAAATTCAACAACCTCTTGGTATAGAGAGGGAAACTTTGGCTACCTAACGTGACGGCAAATTCGGGCACCCACCTAAATGGTGCCTTGTAATCTGGAGATAGAGTGAAATGCTCCTCAAAGTACATATTGTGTGAAGCATTAAAGATCTTGCAGAATTCAGGTGAATTAAAACGAATCCCGACATTTGGTGTAAACTCATTGCGATGGCTTGCTCTGAAGAAGTCTTGTTATGGTAAAGAAGACATCTTTTAAATATGCCTGCAAAACCAGCTCGACTTCGAGTATGAAAGACGAGAGCATCAGATTTCTCTCAGGTTGTAAAATGTTGAATTTTATTTCTTCCTCAGTAAGATGGAGCTTAAAACCAAATTTAAAAGTATTGTTTACAGCTGTAATGTTCTTGAAAAGTGTGGGAAATGCGTTTCCGTTAATGCAACCTCCCATCGACCTTGGGAACATAGTGTGCGTGGCAGCCTCATAGTAAAATGAGCAGTCGTGTTGGACAGTTTTTTGTTATCTGTTGCAGTATTCGAGGGTAAAGTAACGTAGAAATCCGTGTCTTCAAATATGATGATGATTATGTCGAATCACAATCGCAACTGATCCATTACACAGCTTGTCAAACGTTTAAAAGCTCGTTTGCATGTTTTGTAACTGATCATGCTGTCGGGATAACCATGCCATTTCACAAAAGCTTCATGCACACCCCATCTCGTACGTCGTCGAATAATTCGTTGAATATTATATACTTCGGGATTTTTCACCTTTTGCAACTTTTGTTCGTAGAAGAACCCAGCGATCTCATCATCATGATAATCTTTTATTTTGTATACAATGAATCTTATAATTTTATAATCTTGTAAACGATTTTTGAAACTTCGAACACTTCCTAAGTTCAATTCGGTAGATAGCTGTTTTTGAAAATGTTTTTCACTCTCTAAATACGCACGTGATCACCGATTTGTAACCTCGGGGCTGGTTGGGGTGATGATGTGTAATAAAGCCTCATTATCAACTACAGAGTTGGTGCATTTCGATCATTAATTTCAGATGGTGGATACCGAGCGATCTGTGAACGTGATTGTTGTAATCTTGTACGAGATCAGGTAAGACGTTGATGTACCTACGTGTATTGGAATACGTAAAATACTTAAACATCCTCGACTATAACACTTGGCCACCGTGGCTTTCACGTCAGATTCTGTTAAAAAGAAATTGATGTTGAGCGCTTTAAAATAGTCTTGAACGTATTTATTTGAAAACTTCTTCACTTTATCACTGTTCACTTTTAGTGGAACTTGACCATCAGTGAAAATTTATTGAAAGGCTTTCTGAAGCTCATGACCTGTCTTCGTTTTCAGTGGAACAACCCATGCAAATCGAGAGAAAACACTGATGCAGGTAAGAAGAAATTTGAAACCATCATTCTCTTTTGACAGACTCAAAAGGTCCACCAGATCTACTTGAAATTGGTAGAACGGTGAAAAAACTCGCATACGATTGCGTGGATAACGATGACGAAGAGGTTTAAGTAGCGCGTAAGCCGGAATGCCACTCAACCACACATAGGTCGCATTTTCAGAATGATTTGTATGTATTGCCAAATTGCGCACATGACCAAACCCGGCAGGGTGTTGAGGATTTGTAAATACTTCATGATAAGACGATAAATAAAAACATTTGCAACAAACCTGTGAATATAAAAGCGTTTTTAAGAATTGTAAAACAGGACGCGCAGAACATGGAGTAAACAAAACGCAGTAGAATATCAATGAGTAAAAAAATTCATCTTACTGAGGAATATCCGAAACATTTTTAACACAGGATGGGGGGTCTAGAAATTTTTGGCGTCGACTACTAAAGTCATTTTGCGCCTTTTACACAAGTTATATCTGTACGCAGCCCGGGACAAACACAAACATCCATGCCCACGGCGGGATTTGAACCCACGGCCAGGCGGACTTGAGAACTAGAAAGCCTACGCCCTAGCCCTCTCGGGCACCTGGCCAGCAACACAGGGTGGGCAACACAGGAAAAAATCTTGCATTCGCTTAATCACACGGTGAAAAAAAACTTTAAGCTGGGGAATGCCATTGAGCCGAAAATGTTGACGGGGAAAAGTTGCATGTACAGAAAAAAACGCGGTTCAAAACCCGCATTGCTGAAAAATGACAGGAAATCTGCTTGTCGAACGCAGATCAGGTTGGAAACAAAAGTCGCAGACAGCATTTAAAGACAACGAAAAAAAGTGCAAAATACCAGGAAAAAGAAAAAAAAACGCGGAGTGATCCTAACAGTCTGTGTACTACGGCTTAAAAATGGGACTTGACCGAAAAAAATCATGGCTGCCAGAGAATTGAACTCAGGCCACCGCTCGACCCTCTGACAGCTACCCACTGGACCACGGCTGATACACACTCACAGTACAGTGAAAACCACAGTTAACACTTTGTTATTATTAATTTTTTTTCTTAAAACGCAAAGAAGAATTAAATCAACAGGGAATGTTAAGAAAAAAATGATGGAACACCCTCAGTAATTGAAATGTTGCCCGGTCAGTCGCAGAGGGATGCTGTAAACAAAGAGTAACAGAGTGAAGTGTTTTTGTAAAACAAACTTACAGGAAAAAGAAAAGAAAAAAATAAGAACAACATAAAAAATATTTTGTTGAACAGTATAAAAAATTCGCGTGTGCAAACTTTCGATGAATTAGAAAAACGGGAGTAGATTCACCAGGCACCGAGACAAAGTGGTTGTCCGAAAAGAGTAGGGGTCCAAGGCGGTGGCCAGGAGTTAATGCGAGCAAGTCCAACTGACGGATCTTTAAACTGCTCAAACTTCTGACCGATTTTTTTAGCTGTTGTTTGTGTTGCATTTGCCTACCCGCGTGGCCAAAGCGGGTGGGTGTCGGAAGTTAACTTCTGACCAGCGAAAGCTGTGGGCCAAGTTCAGGTTGCCTCATATGAGGTCGTTTTGCCTGTTTGGTGGTGTTCAAGTTTTTTTATGTTGCGTGTAGCATAATGCCAGCTGAAGGTCTTTTTAGTTCTCAAATCCGTGGAGGCAATACCATCTGCCTCACCACATCAAAAGTGGTCTAACCCAAACGGTTGATGCACCTCCCCGAAGAGGATGGCACTTGATCGGGGATGGAAAAATACAAATTTCCGAGACCATGCTTAGGCCGTCGAACTAACCAAAAATTAGACACAGAAAATAATCGCACGTATTTTTTACCGAAAAGTACCATTACCTGCCACGAGAGTCCGCCCCAATCGATCCCTAATTAGGGTGCCTGTAAGGAGAGTGGCGACAACTCGGGCCGTCGGCCATATTTTTCCTAACGAGCTTACAATTTACGATACTTTTCAGCTTATGAAGAAAAAATGTAAAGATGGCTAATGCTGGTTAGCCTACCAAGCTTTTATTTGTATATTAGATAAAGGAGGTTAAAATGAAGCACATTAACGTTTTAATTTTCATAATAAACACCAGGCACGGCTAGTCACTGGATAGGTGACCCCCCCCCGCCCCCGGCTGCTGCGACCATCATACAGCAGTCGTTAATCCAGGGACCCAACTCGTCGGCCTCTGGCCATACAGGCCCTGGATGGAAGTATTGGATTACATCAAATAATACAAAATTAAAAAAAAGAACTTGATCAGCTGATAGCAAGTTCGAGAATTGATTTTTTCACCTTTTCAGCAAAAAGGGAAACTAAAAGCCAATAAACAAAGAGATTATATTTAGCATTCTATACACATTTTACATTTATACAAAAATAAAAATTTGACATCTATTGCAAAAGATGAAAAAAAATTCTCAATTATCGATTAGTTTTAGGAAAAAAATCTAGATTCACTTTTACATTCTTTTTAAGTGGAATTGTTCTAACGTCACTTTCTCGTGTTTGCAAGTTGCAAACAAATTTAAAAATATGAACCAAAATTATAATAGGTACGTCCAGGTGTTAAAAGAGACAAAAAATTGGCAAAACTTTTCGCGCGAACAATACGCCCGGCATCAGGCTCGTTGATCACTTCAATGTCTAGCAATTAAATAACAACTGAAATATACATTTTGACGCTATAAAATACTTTGATTTCAAGTTTCCATTCCGAGTTGTCGCCACTCTCCTTATAGGCACTCTACCCCTAATGCCCTCTGTGTAAAATTTTCATAGAGGACAAATGTAAGTATCAGATACAAAAACAATTTTAAAAATCGGATAAAAAATAAAATTGTTACGGGCCAGGAGGCAAAAATTCTTGAACAACCCTCGTATATACTCATATTTAAAAATAGCGAAAGCATTGCCGGTTCCGCTAGTTTTTAATTAAAAGAAAAAACACGAATCTAGTTCGGCCAATATTTCTTTGCTTTCATTAAAATATCTATCTATATATATAAAGAAGGATGTTTGTGGGTCTGTGCGTCTGTGGATCTGTGGGTCTGTGGGTCTGTGGATCTGTGTGTACGTTTTTTATACAAATCTACAGTTTTATTCCGATCTTGATAAAATTTCGCATACATGACCTTCAAAGCATGAGGAAGGTCACTGTCTACCTCAGATTTCGGAAAAATAATAAATATCGATAAAAAATCGATATTCATGGTTATGGCAAGGCATATTAATGAGAAATATCTCATGACCAACAATGCAAAGCAAAGTTTGTGCAACAATAGATACGTTTCAATTTGTAACAATGCATAGAATTCCTGGTATTCAGGCTTTTCTTAGAAAAGAGAGTTCTTAGTACTTAAGAATTTCTTGAAAATCTTTAAAAATAATCAGTAACTGGAGATAATGGAGAGTTAGCAATCTAGTGCAAAAGAGTGGAAAGACGACAGAGGAAGCACTCCTTTAACTCCGTGCAGTATTGAGCAAATGGTAAGCATGTCAATAGAAGAATCGGCGATCGCTGGACTACACAAAGAGATGAATGGCTAAGTTTTGATTCAAGACATCGAGAGAAGAAAGGGAAATCCACCAACATTAAGTGTACATTTAAAGTAAGATTATGTGAGTAAGAAATTATTTAGACTAGCAATGGCATCCTTGGAGAGGTCCATCCATTGTGAGCCTTAAAAAAGTTTTTTCGAATTTTCATTAAGAATTTTTACTGTATTAATTCTATGCGTTTTCATGTATTTATTTTTAAGCTATTTCAAAATTTAAATAGAGCAAGAAGGTATAAGAACTTCTACGTCCAGGGCAAGAAAAACTTGAGTCTAAAGTATTTGGTGATGCTCCGCTGTGTTGAGGCAAGTCAAGAAAAGTTTAAAGTCCCGGTATATCACCTAGACTTCCTGTTTTTCGTATTTTTCGTAGAACGGGTAGTCCCTTTGCTCTGAATTGTATTGATTGAGTTATTATTTAATTAATTGGGAGTTATAATTTAATTTTTTGAGATTGTTCTCTTTACCTACAAGTGTAATTTTCCAGGGCAAAGCCGGGTACCTCTGCTACTATAAAATATGATATTTAATGGAGAACCCGAGAAACTGTGGATAAATATAAAGGTACAGAAGAAAACACAACCTCTTGTCCGCATTAAAGATTGCCAACCTCCTTTAATGTGGAAAAGTAGTTTGTGTTTTCTTCTGTGTTTTCATGATATTTAATATTCAATATATATTTAATTTCTGGAATATGCACAATAGAGTAAAAAAGATTTAAGACTGCTTCTTCTTTAATACTCATTAACAATACTAAGAAACAACAGGATAAACGCCTGCGGTTTGTTATAATGTTGATAACATTTTTTATTTGTTTATTTTTATTGATTGTAATCCAATACGTCCATCCAGGGCCTGTATGGCCAGAGGCCGACGAGTTGGGTCCCTGGATGGACTCTGATTAACGACTGCTGTAAGATCGCCCCCCCCCGGGGGGGGGGGGTGATCGTATTTCACTGGTGGTCGCCCATCCAGTGACTAGCCGTGCCTGGTGTTACTTAACTTCCCTGAAGTTATAATTTTTTCTTATTAGAGTATCTTGAAATAATCAGGCACACTAAACATAGAAATAACATGTTTATTTCTATCTAAGAAAGAGTATTTCTCCCAACTTGAATTAGCATCACAAACAGATACGCTTATCAGTAAGTTAGTGAGGGCTATTGGTAAAGCCAGTCTCAAAAAAATTGAAATCCTAATGTTTGCCAGACCTCCCGATCGTCACTTATATTTATTTTAACAATAGATTTACAAAGACTGCAGTAAAAGCTATCAATTATCCTTTCAAGTATATTTTTCAATCACTTCGGTTCCAACCAACTGGATATCAGTAATAGCTGATATTAACATCTGCCACATGTATGGATTTTTCTTTTCCTTTTTGGATCTATTTACATTTACATAATAGTAGTGTGAATACAAGAGGGAAAATATTCACTGAAATGTGCTTGGAAAAAATATTCACAAGAGATATATTCCTAAATTGCCTTCCGTTTATTTAAGATGTGAAATATTACTTCGAAATATATGTAAATTAAAAAAACCGCTAATCATTATAATTGCATTATAATTTACCCAGAAAACGTTACTGCTAATCAAAGGAATAATAGATGGAAAATATAGATGTGAAAAAGGACTGGCTCTGCTGAATTTGACTCACGTTCACATATTCGTCCTTGCTCTTTTATTCTGCTTCGATGGGGAGGGGGTGGGGAGGGAAGGGTGGGAGGAGAGAAAGGGTTAAGAGGGCCCCCATAAAAATGTCAAGGGCTTCTGATAATATCCCACGTCATTAAAAGAACAGTAGAATTTAAATTTGCAAGAAGGAAAAACAAAACATGGAATGGGAGAAATATCGGGGAAAAAAAGTCCACCCCCCCTCCCCGTTCAGTCCACTTAAGCATCACTAATATTCAAAACCACATTCGCACCTTCGATTTGTGTGGAGAAGGTTAATAATATTGGTCTGCAATCTCGAAGAAGGCCAAAAAATTTCATGCATTAAATAAATGACAAATTCAAATGTAAAAAAAGAAAAAGAGATTTATTGAAATGGCATGGACAAATTAATTTTCCACTGCTGTAGAAAAGTTGATGGCCAATAGATCAATCTTTTTATCTTTAGGTTTTTTTTGTTTTTTTTTGTTGTTTTTTTTAGCTTGTAGCGCTGTTCATAAATTTTTACTTTAATCTTTTGGGCTACTAGTTAAGTTCCAAGGGCTTAGACGAATTTAGGTCAGATGGAAGTGCAGTTGAACAAATGAAACTGAAATAAGTGGTTATTCATTAATGAAATATATTAATTTAAATTTGCTTTATGAAATTTAGTCTCCGTCAATTAACTTAATTTGCTGATAGCTCTAGCGTGAAGTGTTAATTGCATCTGTCGAGACATTTTGATATCTATATAAAAATTTTAACATTTCATATTGAATTATTGGATGCATACAGTTCATAGCAAAATAATATTAGAATAATTATATATTCTATGTTATATAACATTTCATTGTCAATTATATAGAGAAACACTAACACAAAGCAAGTCAGGAATTTTCATAAAGGTAATTTTTCAAACCAACATTTTCTCTTCTGGAACGGAAGGGCGAGAATCCTCTCTTTTCCAAACCCCCATCACTTTACTCACAGGAAATGTTATGTATTCCTCCTTCATTTCTTTATCTTTCTATTCAATTGCTACTCTTTTCCTTCCTCCTTGTAAGATTTTAGAGCAAACTTTTGTGTTCGTACATGTTTTCTATTAATAAATGTTTTATATAAATACAGTTGTATTTAGTAAGGCTTTTTTATGCGAGCTAGAATCAGTAATTTCGTGGAATACCCGCCCTGCGATGCAGCAGTGCAGTGTATCCAGAATGCAGTATAGATATAGAGTCTATAACATATGCATTACGTATCGAGACACGCCATTGTTCTACATCTATTGATGAACGACTACAACGTGAATAATATAAAAACTTCAAATTTAGCTGACACTAAACACTACAGGTGATGAAACAAGTTTACAAATAAGCCATGGGTCACAGTGCAACTTTAAGTGGCAGAAATATTTCACGGAATGCAGGGAAAGTTTAGCGGATAATGCTCATGCCTGTCGCTGACGAACAGCAAGATTAAAGAATTTTAAGCTACAGTGCGTAACAACTATTCCCAAAGTTATCGATGATATCGCTGCTATCTCGGAGTTCAGCAACAGAACCTGCTAAGAAGTTCTTTCAGAGGATTTCAATATGTTAGCGTTACGGGGAACATGATTCCTCGCATACTACTGGTAGGCAGAGTGAAGACCGCTTTACTATTTGCCGTGACCTCATCGACTATGCTGACGAAGTAATCACGTTTTCATAGCGGGAGATAAAACTGGTTTATTAAGACCCGCATCTAAAGCGCCAATCAGCTACGTAGAAATCTACCTCATTTTCGCAACGAAAAATTTGAAATGTCGCCAGAATAGGACAAAAGAAGAGTCATATTGTGATCCCAGAATGGATTTTGCATTGTGGCGCCAATAACATTTTGTAGCTAGTCAGTCGGATAAATGTGGGAGGCCATTGTTACTTAGACATCGCTGAGGCGAATTCGTAGCATTTAGGTAATAAATTATAGGCTAAAGTTTAGACTAATCGATAATAGAAATTTCGGAAATTCTAAAAAATGAACGAAAAAGTGTAAGACGAAGGCAAAACATTTCTCTTATACAGGATAATTCATAAGAAGTTCAGTGAGGGTTTTATCGTACGCCATACCTCAGCTGTTCAAATTAATGATGAAAAATAGGAAAGAAAATTCCACCACCTGGATTCGAAGCAAAAACCTTTGGCTCAGACCGCCAATGTGCCAACCAATTGGGCCACTGCGGACATGAAAGCAAACCGCTATTTACATGACCTTAGGGCTTGGTTGAAGCAGTACCTTGTCCGCAAGCTGGAACTATCTTCCTATTTTCCATCATTAATTTGAACAGCTGAGGCATGGCGTACGATAAAACTCTCACTGAACATCTTATGAATTATTCTTTATTGAATATTACGCCTTAGGAAAGATAGTCCCAGTCTGCGGACTAGGTAACTGCTCCAACCAAGCCCTAAGGTTATAACATATAAACTTAGCCCTGCCAAAAAGGCCTAAACTCAGCATTACAATATAATCACTGCTGCAAAAAGATCATATATTTATTCCTTACAGGAGTTATTATCGTTGTTCAAAATAGCTTTGGAGTGCCCAAGGAATAACCGATTCTACTGTATTTTAGCCGTGCAGGTTTGTGCAGTAAAATATTGCTTAATATCGATAAGAATGGTTTTTAGGAGCAATGAACACTCTTTTTTTTATTAAGTGTGTTATCCCAAGCTCACAAAGCTCATAGTTTTTCATAAATATTAAAAATTCGCTTATCCTGTTTATCGAATTTGGCCAATATAAATGCAGCAATTGATTTTAAGCACGTACTGGTATAAGGATAACATCGAATTTGTAGAATGTATATTAAAGCAAAATTATTTAGTAGAAGATGTGAATACAGTTTATTTTGCTTTGTGCAATAATAATATACACGCAAAATATAAATGATGATTAAACCGGAATAGTAGTCAAAATAAAAACAAAAATATCTCCTTTGTTCGGAAAAAATTGACAAAATAGTCATATGTTGAGTTCAATATTAAACTGAATGGATTTAATAAAACTGAATTTAGAACGTACATTTTCACAATGGTTTAATCAAGAAAACTTACATCACCGCATTCAGCAGAATGTCATTTAACTTTTGCACGTTAAATAATTTTACAAATAATATTTTAACTGGTTAAATAAAGCTCATGGCATTACGCTAAACGATTAACAATCATTACACAGGACAGTAGTTACAGTTAACTGTGAGTTTAAAACAAGAATTTCCAAATCGATGCTGACTCATATTCACATGGTGCCCCATTCAAATAAAACAGAAGAGGAAAAGGTTAAAGTGCAGACTAAATCAACGTTCCACTGGCGTCGGTATTTAGGAGAAATTTTCGAGAGTGTTGCCCGACAATGTGTCACCAACGAGCTTCTCAGACCATCGCATTTCATTCGTCTTTTTAAAACAAAATCAGCTCTTTCCCCATTAAAGCCTTTTTCCATTTCATTAAAGAACCATCATTAAACTAAACTAAACCTCGTTCTAACGAATAAAGGCTTTGCTGACGTCAGTTTATATTAAGGAAAAAAAATGCATTAACCTCGTCCTGCTCTATAACGATAGAAAGATTTGACAATTTAGAATATGAATCTTGAAAAATCTTTGCAATATGAAATGATCGTGTTTTTTAATGTTTATTTAGCGAAACAAGGAAAGAGATACTTGTAAATCCGTTATGTAACTTTTTTATGTATATTTATATCTAATGAACGAAGAAGCGTCATCTCCTCAACATAAAAAGGAAATTTGTCATCTCCAACATCTGTTCCACAATATAATTGCCTAGTATGAAGAAAAATGTTTCTCTCGTTGTTACACCAAGCATTAGCTAACTTTTAAAAGAATCCTTGATCTGCTCTTACTAAAACTTTATTTGAAGGATTCATTAAACGGACATAGGATACTTGCAGAATACTATCAAATTGTCGTAAAAGGGGAAAACGCAGTCGGATCACTTTCAGTGTTAAAACACAAATGATCCGTCATTAAATAAAAATGAACTCAAAATTTATTAGAATATAAATCATTTGACAGTTACTTTATTTTAAATTAGAAAAGAGGACTTTGTTTGAAATGTGTTTTATTGATATCGATATTTCTTAATTTTTTTCTCTTGAATTTTTTTTTTCGTAATTTTATCAAAATTGAACGCGAAAGACATTAATTGGGGAATTATTAAATTGCATTTTTTTATTTTAATAAATTTCCTAACATGATTACGGTACTGAGGACATTTAAAAAATGCCGTAATAAAAAAATGATTTGAACTAAAAATCTGTAAATCTTTTGAGGCTGCATATTTTTGTTCAATATTCCACCACTTCAAATTGTGCATAAATTCATTTAAGATAATTTCAGATAATAAAGTTTATTCTTGTGATATTTCTATATTACTGATATGATTAAAGCAAAAGTATATTCCAAGTGTAATCTGGAGAAAATATATGTGAAGATGGAAATTTCTCAATTACGAAGTGAACAGAGAGATTGTGGACGATGAAAACGAGAAAATACAGGCAACTTTCTTAATATGATAGAGATTTCAAGCTGCAGAAGTTAATTGAGTTCTTTTATGTTTTGAAAATCTCAATTTCCATTTAAAAGCTATAATTACAGGTTTTATGACTGGATTCAAATTTCTCTTAATTTCTATAACTAAAAATTGTGAAACCAATGAACCTGTTTACCGGTGTTTAACGATTATCGCTTGGTAAAGTTGTTGCTAGCGCAAAACTTTTAACCGATATATAACGCAAATTTTTAACCGACATATAACGAGGGGGGGCAACACGGGGTTTTCTCCATCCAGTTTATCTGGTCGGTTACTCCCCATCGTTGTCACATTATTATTAAAATTATAACATTTAGGAATGTATGAGGGCGTTTTGAAAAGTAATGCCTCCGTGGCTATAACTTTTTTATTTGGTAACCGTTTTTCAATTTTTTTTTTGTACCTGATACATATAATGGATGAAAGAAACAAGATGGGCGACTCCTATGAGTCGTGCGTGAGTTTGTTTTCAGTGGCGCCATCTGGATTTTTTAGTGAAAAATACCGAAAACGTTCGGTTTCGCTTCGCATGGTTTCTGTTTACACAACTGTTAGAGGAGAAAAGCATGGCAGCCTATCGCAAATTTTACGTATATTTATTTATTTATTTATTTATGAATTGGGATCCACTATGTCCATCCATAGGGCCTGTATGGCTAGAGAACAAAAAGTTGGGTCCCTGGATGGACCTGGATTCACGACTGCTGTATTAAAATATCAAAGATTTCTTTTGAATTTTTTTGTATTAAAATGTTTTTTATTATTTTATTGAATTAATTTATTGAAATATTAAGTTGCGGAGTTTAAATATGATTTTCATTAAGATTACATACGATTCTTTAAACAATTTAATTATATACGAGGGTTGGGGCATAAGTCATGGCAACTATTTTTTTTTATGAGAATTCAAGCATGGGTAGAAAATGTGAAATATACAGATGAAAGGACAAGGAATGGTCGAAATGTACGGACATTTAACAACACGCCAACACTTTGCTTCTCATGTTTATTAAGGTAGTTGACAACATTACAGGTTTTATGTTCTGGAATCATGAAGCCTGTAATGTTTCATACGTTTCTTGCTTCTGGAAAATTTATTCTGGAACATGATTACAGAATTTCATTTTCCAGAATAAGTAACAGAAATCAAAATAGAGAACGGCTGTTTTGATATACGAGCGTTGTTCAACTCGGGTTACATCCACCTTGCACGGCGGTTGACTGAGAACTGATTTAACATTGCTCTCTGCGCAACATCAGGATCTCACGGAGCCATCTAATGTTGTGGAAACATACTAGCAGTCACAGCTTCCATGAGACATATGACATTTTATGATACCATCCCTTAGCTCTGAGAAAAAAAAATAGTTGCCATGACTTATGCCCCAACCCTCGTACGTATAAAGTTTTGCTTTAAATATTATATCTAAAATTACATTAAAAGATATCAAAATGAAAATAAAAATATATCTTCCTTATATCATAACTATATACGAGGTCTGTTCAAAAAATACGTAGACTGTTTGAATTGCGCGGGCCCTGTTGGTCCGAATCAAAATCGCTTGGTGTCGCCATCTTCTGACAGATCCGCTGATTACAAGGCAGTTTTTTGATTGCAAATATCAGTATTGGTTGATTAGCTACGCGGTTGTTTGTGAAGTGTGTTTTTTTTCGTTTTTTTTTAGAATGAGTTGAACGAGCAAAGAGTTGCTGTGAAATTTTGTGTTAAAACTCGGAAAAACTGCCACTGGACGAGTGGAAAAGGCCAGAAATGTGGACGAGAGGTGACTGGTTGTTTCATCACGACAACGCTCCAGCCCATTCAGCCCTCAGAACTCGAGAGTTTTTGGCCAAACACTCGATCACTGTTCTTCCTCACCCACCCTACTCACCTGACCTCGCTCCTTGTGACTTCTTCTTGTTTCCCAAACTCAAAAGACCTTTGAAAGGAAGGAGATTTGAGACGATTCCCGACATAAAGGCAAATGCGACGAAGGCGCTGAAGGACATCACAAAAGAAGCGTTCCAGGACTGTTTCCAAAAGTGGAAACACCGTTGGGATAAGTGTGTGCGTCGGGGAGGAGAGTACTTTGAAGGGGACCCAGATGTGTAACTTCTGAATAAAGTATATTTTGTTTTATGACGTCAGTCTACGTATATTTTGAACAGACCTCGTACATGATCTAAATATATATTATACGTTTCAAAGAAATCGCAGCTGTTTCTGATTTCCTAGCAGCCATATGTCAACAATACCCATTAGCTTATGAACAATGCTTCCTCTTCTCCCATCGGCCTCGGTGGCTCAGGGGTTGCATAGTCGCCTCTGATGCCCGAGGACGCGGGTTCTACCCCGGCCGAGGACGACGAGGATTTTTTCAGGGGGAAAATCCTGAGATCACAAACTTCCTTCGGAAGGGAAGTAAAGCCGTTGGTCACGTGTAGTCGTTTGCCGGCTGCACGTTAAAGAACCCTTGCGAGGCAAAATTTGAGGCCCCTATAACGCCGTTCTGAAATGACCATGGCAGTTGAAGAAGACGTTAATACCAAACAAACCAAACAAAACCTCTTCTCCCTAAGCAGACGACAGATGCTAGTTTTCATGCAAAAATCCAGATGTCGCTCTGAAATCAAACTTGCTGGGGAAGTATAGGGAGTCGTCCATCCTGTTTCTTTCATCCATGTACATAAATTTGTCTACATGTATGCACTATTCACTTTTCGACATAGACGACAATTGTAAAAATCCAAAAGAATTTTGAAAATCGGTTACCAAATAAAAAAATTACAGCCATGAAGCTCGTATATAACATATCAAAAATTAAAGGAATGTAATAAGAAATTTGCCAAAAATGCTCTGATTGTGATTTCCGAGACATTTACAGAAGATAATAAAAATAATAGTAATCGAACAAATCGGTATTCCGACAAACAATTATCGATATATCTGTAATCGGTATTCCAAAATGTACTTTGTTTTTATATTTTTATTGTTTATACCATTTCTTATTTAGTATCGTGTATTTTTTAATGCGTAAATGACAAGACTTTGTTTTTCTTATTCAGAATTTTTAAGCGTAGCAATAAGAAAAAAAACGTTTACATTACACACAAATGTCTGAATAAAAATCACTTCAACTTAATTATATCGACTGCAGACAAGATTTTTATTTTTATTTATATATACAGGGTGTTTCAAAATTATGTACAATAAATTTAGTGACATATTCTTCAGGTCAAAAGAAGACGAAAATGTTCTATAGCACTTTGTCTGGAAACGATTTGTTTGCGAGTAATCCAATATCATACAGTAGGGAAGAACGGTAGTTAGCGGACGATATTTTAGCAGTTCCAGCGTTTCGACCCAACACTTGGTTGAGTGGTTTGTTCCATTTAAACCTACTTTAGGGTTGTTCCATTAGTTGTGTACGGTTGTTTCCATTACTGTAGTTTCACTACTGTACATCCACTAGGAATATCATTTTCAGAACGTTTGCGTGCTTTGACATACGCATTACGATTTACGTAAAAAGAGTCATGTACACGTATTCCAGTGCAGAATACACTAACATGCACGGAAATGCTGTGGAAGCAAGAAGACTCTACCAAGAACGATTTCCGAATAGACGTTTGCCAAATAACCGAACATTTGTATCTGTCGACAGACATTTGAGAGAGCGTGGTTACTTTGGCCGTCAAACAGGATAAGGGCGGCCTGTAGCACATTCTCCGGATGAGGAGGATGTGATAATTGGCATCATACATGATGAACCACAGACAAGCACCCGTCGTATTTCTTCCATGGTACACATTCCGCACCCATCTGTTTGGCGCATTCTTCACCGTCAGCTTTTGCATCCATACCACCTGCAACTGGTTCAGGCACTGAACCCAACGGACTATCCACACCGACAACGATTTTGCCAATGGATACAACGTCGTCATGCTGCAGACCCTAGTTTTCTCAGCCAGATACTTTTCACGGACGAAGCAACCTTCACCCGGACAGGAATCGTAAATTCTCACAACCAGCACCATTGGACAGATGCTAACCCGCATGTTACCAGAGCTCGAGAGCATCAAGAGCGTTTCTCCGTGAACATTTGGTGTGGAATTGTCGGAAATAACTTAATTGGCCCTTATGTGTTGCCGCCACGATTGACTGGGCGAACGTATCTTTTGTTTCTGCAGAATGCATTGCCAGAATTACTGGAAGATGTTCCTCTTTTGATAAGATCTAACATGTGGTTCATGCATGATGCCGCTCCAGCACATTTCAGCCATGTTGTGCGAGCACACCTTAATGCTGCATACACGAATCGGTGGATAGGTCGAGGTGGACCGGTAGCCTGGTCTGCTAGATCACCCGACCTTAATCCCTTGGACTTTTTTCTGTGGGGTCATGTGAAAACGATCGTCTACAGCACAGAAGTTCCTAACATTATGAATCTGCGACAACGAATTGAAAATGCATGCCAAACCGTTTGTAATGCTGGCGACGAACTCTTCCATGACATCAGACGGTCGCTCATGCAACGAGCCGAAGCGTGCGTGAGAGCTGGTGGCGGGCACTGTAATTTGGAGCCACGGGTTTAGTTGGCTGTATCGCGTAAATAAATCGTTTCCAGACAAAGTGCTACAGAACATTTTCGTCTTCTTTTGACCTGAAGAATATGTCACTAAATTTATTGTACATAATTTAGAAACACCCTGTATATTAAGTACCGAAAGGTGTTTTATGTTATAGGTGTGGGGAAACGTGTCTGTCTGTCTGTGTGTAACTCTAACTCCTCCAAGGCTATGGAAGATTTTCAAAATCTGTTTTCGTCAGTCGATCTGTATGGTCTATGGCACGAACCAATCTCAAGTATTATCTAAATCACTTCTATAGCACAAATGGTACCTTCACGACCCCACTTAGCAATTTTAAATGTGAAGATATATTAAGTAATACAACAAATAAATCGTATTGACGAGATAGAAGCGGATATTAATTACTATTTTTGCCAACTGATAAATATGGTTCCGGGAAAGAACCATTTTGAAAATGATTGCAATCGAAACAATGGCACGTTCTCTAATGGTACATTTATGAACCCCTCAAAAACTTTCAATAAGATATGGCATGTAATATATCAAACAAATTCGGATGATCTATCATGATTGAATATAATGTAAAATTAATGGTAGTCGTAATTGGTTCCAAGGAACCTGGTTTAGTGGAACCTTTATGGTTCATTGGAACTTTCAATGCTAAAATATGACAAGTAATATATCAAACAAATTGGGATGATCTATCATAAATGAATATAAAGTAAAATTAATGATACTTGTAATTGGTTCCAAGGAACCAGGTTTAGTGGAACCTTTATGGTTTATTGGAACTTTCAATGCTAAAATATGGCATGTAATATATCAAATAACTTGGAATGATGTGTCATGAATGAATATAACGTAAAATTAATTATGGCCGAAATTTGTTGAAAGGCACCTGGTTTAGAGGAACCATTCTCTTTCATTGGAACTTTCAATTCTAAGTTATGGCCTGTAACAGATCAAGCAGCTTGAAATGAACTGTCATAAATGAATATAATGTAAAATTAAAGATAATCCAAATTTGTTCAAAGGTAAGTGGTTTAATGGTATCATTATGGCCCATTAGAAACTTATAATGTTAACATAGGGCAGTTGAAAAATATGGTTCCGCGAATGGTTTAGTTTAGCCTTTCGGTACTTGGTTAGTCATTCCTTAATGGTTTATTTATTTATTTAGTTATTTATTTATTTTTACCAGAACAAGGGTTGCATGTTGACAAATATTAAAAAAGCAATTCAGTATCTGTAAACAACAACACAAAACCACAATTTCACTATAAGATATTTTTATGATCCAGATATGCATTTCGGGGGCTATGCTCCTGCCATCTGTGAGTGACTGATAATGAATAAGACAGAATTTATAAGCAAACGACAAACAATCAAAACAATTAGAAGAAAGGGAAAGAAAACAATCAATCCAAGCTATTCAGGAGAAAGCTGTTCAGACACTTCGCCCTCGGTCGCTCAGTGGTGCTTGATCGCCTGTGATGCCGAAAGACGCGGGTTCGATCGATTTTTTTCAGGGGAGAAATCTTGAGATCACGCACTTCCTTCGGAAGGTAAATAAAGCCGTTTGTCCCGTGTAGTCGTTTGCCGGCTGCACGTTAAAGAATCCTTGCGAGGCAAAATTTGTGACCCCTATAACGCCGCCCTGAAATGATCATAGAAGTTGAAAAGGACGTTAATACCTACCAAACCAACGTTGCTTTCTTTCCTTTTCTAGTGTTTTGATTGGTTTCGTTTGTTTATAAATTCTGTGTTTATATAAGAGTAGGAATTGTAATAAAGTATTTTATTTCTATTTCTTTTAATTAAATGGAGTTCTTATTTTTAATTAAAATTCTGTGTTTGCTTTTAATTTCTGTGTTTCCCGATGAAGAGAGCGTAGCCCCTGAAATGTACAGTCGGGTGCAAAACGTTTTAGACTTAAGTCATAGTTGAGCACGTGAATAGCACATCCCAAGCTTATACTTGCTACGCTATTTTCATTCAGAAGGGATAGGTCAAACCTAATCTGCCTTGACTCTCAGTAAAAGTACCTGATTTTGCAACCGATCAACATCCGGTAAGTTCAGTTCCTACGGAGCAGGTAATAACCTTTTTGCACCCGACTGTACATATGGGTTATCAAAATATTTTATTGTGGAATTGTGGTTTTGTGCAGTTGCTACTGATGGTGGTGTTGTTACAGCAACCGAAACCTGGCTGTAACAAATCGAAAGTTTGGAGAAGATTGAGGCCCAGCGAGAGCGAACAGGAGAGGAGAAGAGCGGGAGATTCGATTCAGCACGACTGGAGGGGAGAAGAACGAGAGACGGAAAAAGAAAGTTGGGAGAGAGCAAGCTCAGCGTTTAGACGTCCCTGGATATATGTAGGAGTTCGATAATGGAAATGGTCGCTCGTCGGATAAAGAAATGAAAACTCCGAGGACGAAACGAAGCACACGCCAAGAATGCAGAGTTTAGAGAGAGAACGAGGCAAATACGGCGACGGTAAATACGCAGCGACGGAGTGACGGTCGTTGTACATTCCAGGAGAAGGAAGGCCGTTTGTTCGAACAGCGTGAAGAATTATTAAATCCTTCACAGCTGGCGGGACCGAGTTTGCTCAGCTTACCGAAGACGACTTATCTGACACACCTGGATTTGGGATATTGGCAGGACGAAACTCGGCGAGAGCATTTGGATATTATTTGCTATCTAAAGATGGCGTTTTCTCGGCGTTTTTCCCAGCGGACTCTTGGCTTTCATCGTCGATAGCGTAGGCTGCCTCATTTGCAAGATTTAAGTTGGCGAGCAGACAAGCGTCAAACGAACTGTAAGCACAAGTTTTTACCCCGATATTTACCTGAGAACGTAAACTGAACATTTAACTGGTCTTCAACATAAACTTAAATATTCTCATAATATATTAAGAAACGAAGAACCAATCAATTTATTTTACGGCATAAGTTAAATTCTTTTCTTCCGTGCTCCCCGTTTACTTCATAGATAAGGAAATGGATTGACCCCTTTGAGTAAAATATTATTAAGCTGGTATTCTCTCTTTCTCTCTCTCTCTCTGTGTGTGTATGTGTACAAAGTGAATTCTCTTTCCACATTTATTTAAGAAAGGAGGAAAAACGAAAGTGTGTTTTAAATGAACAAATCTAAAGGCTTAATAGCCAAGTGTAAAAATTATCAGTTTTCTCGAGGCTAGTATCCATCTTCGGCGCTTTTATAAAAAGTTCACGGGGGCAATTTCCGATTAATTGAAGCTGCTCTATTTAAGTGATTAAAAGTTACGTTTTTTGTAGTTTCGTTTTGACATAGTTTATACCAATTGTCAATTCTCATTAATCCTCTTACAGAATGCCATCATTTTATGGAATTACTGTTGCTGCGTATAATTATAAGCCTATTTTAAGGTCATTGGAATGCAATAGTATTTAAGACTACTTGAACCGTGACTCTATTATTCATTATTTCACAAATTTTATTTTGTTGCCAGCAAGCTATGGAAAGTGAGGTTAACGAAACGTGTTAGCTAAGTTTTTGTGTCTAAAGAATTGATACAATGAGCAGTTTTGCTCGTTTTTGCTACATCGCTATAGATTGTATCTATTTGACCTAAACTTTATATTATCCAGATTAAAGCAGGGTCGGGACACATTAATATGACCACCTGCTAATATCCGGAATAACCACCTTTGGTGGCAAGTACAGCAGCTAGTCGACATGGCAGAGAGTCAATAAGTTCTTGGAAGGTGGTTGCAGATATCTGGGACCATTCGGCGATCAGTGCATCTCGTAATTCCATCTCCGTGCGTGGTGGAAGGTCCCGCTTGCGGACGTGGCGATCGAGATGGTCCCACAAATGTTCAATGGGGTTGAGGTCCGGTGATTTTGGTGTCCATGGGAGTAGCTTGCATTCATCCTCATGCTCCTCGAACAAGTCATGGATAATTTTGCCAGTAGATGGCAGGGAGCATTGTCCTGTTGAAAGGTGCCATCACTCTGAGGAAACACTGTTGACATGAAGGGGTGTACCTGGTCTGCGACGATCGTCAGATAACGAACAGCATTCAGTGTACCCTCCAGTGGTATCAGTGGACTCAGACAATACCACGAAAACATCCCCAAACAGTCACATCTCCCCCACCAGCCTGTCATCTGCCAATGATGGTGTTGGGATGCTGTTCTCAGATGCTTCCTGGCGAATTCTCCATCTTCCGTCCACTCTGTTCACCAGAAACCGCGACTCGTCAGAGAAAGCAACCCTTTGCCACTCAGCCGAGGTCCAATGGCGATAGTCCATTGCGAATTGGACGCGTTTTCGGCGATGCAGAGGTGTCAACATGGGTGCTGTTACCATACGCCTGCAGCGGAGCCCCAACCTCAAGAGGGATCGTTGTACTGTATTGGTGCTGACATACCTAGTAGCCCCACTGTTCATTTGCTGTGTCAGCTGCTCAACAGTGGCACGCCGATTGGTCCTTGGCCAGGCGTCGTAACCGACGCTCGTCTCTAGGATCGATGGCCCCATGGGGCCCTACAGTTACCTCTTCGGTTGCTCGAAACTGTCTGGTTCTTCCAGTCGCGGTACACCTTCACAACGGCAGCCCTAGAGCAGTTCACAAAGGTGGCCGTTTCTGAAATGCTGCCCCCCTTTGCCCGATAGCCAATGATCATCCCCTGTATGGAGGTCCGACTGGTCACTTGCTCTGCCCATGACGGCGACAATTGCTATGTTAATGGATGCTACTACACGTCTGCTGTTGTCAGCTTTTAATGATATGCAATGATTTTTCATCTGTATACCATGGGACGTTCCAACATGTTCGAGGAGAGGTGGCGATAATGTGTCCCGACTCTGTAAGTGTTTGCTGGTAATTAAGCGAATACCCATATTTTGAAATCATCAATCTGTTTATTTCGCAAGTCTACTTTGTCAACTTTCTAGTTTGTAATTATCCTTAATTCTTTCCTTGAAAGTTTATCACGACCTTTATACTTTAAAGAGTTAGTAATAATTATTAATTGATTTTTTTTATGGTTAATGCTTGACTAAGCTGGTTTAGAGCAATTAAGTAAATTATTAATAACGTGATTTCAAAGAAAAGTGTTCCTCAGTTGTATTATTTTGACAAGTACTCTTAGAAGTTAAGAATTGATTTTT
This sequence comes from Rhysida immarginata, assembly GCA_023313115.1. NCBI lineage: Eukaryota > Metazoa > Arthropoda > Chilopoda > Scolopendromorpha > Scolopendridae > Rhysida > Rhysida immarginata. Next base: position 157,406 of record JAHWFO010032465.1, read on the forward strand.
CTATAGAAAAATGTGTTTATTTTATTTATTTTTTTATGATTTCTGGAATAATTCTTTCAGATTTTTGCTTAAATGTATAGCTGTGGTCACATGGTTATTTTTGTGCCTATTTATCCTTAATTCTTCCACTGCGTTATTCAGGCACGTGACAGGTGTCCATAGTTTTCGGCGTATATCGTTTATATTGAAGCAGTTCAAAATCGGAGTTATAAGAATTACAATAAAACAGTAAAATACATCTGAAGTTAGGAAATAAAAAAAAAGTGGGAATGGTTTAAGGCCGTTGTTTTACTTCAGAAAACGGAGAACGACAAGTATTTTTCAATGAATATATAGGACTGAAATAATAATCATTTTTCTTATATGCATATTGTCTATTTCGAAATATCCATACGTATGGTGAGGTATTGAAATATTTAATATTGGTAATCGAATATCAAAATATGGATAATCGAATACCGAAATATGGATAAGAATTCTCACTTTTTTGGTTAACTTTGTTCACTTAAGTGTTTCGCAGAGGCTTCCTTAATTTTCATTTAGAAATTCTTGGCTATTTCCTGGGGAATTTTTTAAAACAAAAACTTTTTTAATATTAGGAAGAATGTTTTAGAAAACTGCCGCTTTATTGCTCGAATTATTCTATCTTGAATGTAGTCATTATCGTCAGCATCTCATTAATATGTTTGAGCACGTTTAATTTTATGAGCTCGTTCCAAGGTCCCTAGGGAAAATGACAGGGGCGATAACGATCTACTCGTGGCAATTTTGCGACCAGATGGAACAAAGCAAATAGTGTTTTTCAGTCATCGCAGCACACTTTTGAATTCCGACTACATAATGTCTCGTTGCTTTGGACAGCAAGGATAACTAGATTTATGAACATGAAGTTTTCAATTTTTCTTTTTAAAGTTAAAGGAAAATTGCAAGAAGAAAATTCGGACTGAGAGAGAAAATCTCTATTTTTAATTTCTTAATATTTTCAAGTACGTAGTATGCTGGAATGGGTAAATTTCAACAAATATATTCCACTGATCCATCTGGTGTAAATATATTTAAAATTAAATCAAATCTGTTGATAATAATGTTCGTGTTTTTTGCCTTTTATTTTATTTTGTTTCATTAAGATTGCTAAATATAACATGAACTGTTAACTAAAGTATACTCTTGAGAGAATTGATTTAAAAATTCAAATACATGTCGAGGCTTAATTTTTTTTGTTATTGACGATTATTTTTTGCGCAAAATGAAAATAAAATGTATTCGAATATGAAATGAAATTTAATCTTCTGAATACATAACCACAAGATTATGAATTAAATTTTCATTTAGCAAGACAGAATTAGAATTTCACCAAATGTAAATTTAATTTCTACCTTCCATCATTATAAAATTAAAAGCTAATTATTATGCGTTATTTATTTATTTATTTTATTTATTTATTTATTTATTTTGAAAAAAAATTACAAAAGTTACCTAGCAGGAGCCAGTATGGCCATGGGCCGACGAGTTAGTTCTACGGAAGGTAAAGTACAAAAACACGGAACTACATAGAAGAAGTAAAAATTAGAAAACCAAAGTAATGATAAATAAGCAAACATGCCAATAAAAATAAATGCTAAGCAAAGTTCCATAAAACCGAAAATCAAAATTAGGATTACAAAATATAAAATAAGTTAAAACAATAAAAAAAAAACAAGAAAAAAAAATTAACAAAGGTTAGTAGAAGAACAAGTGTCAATCAGGAATGATTTAACATTCCTTTTAAAAGAGGCGGGAGTCGGGGAAGCACGAAGAGCGACAGCTACAAACGACCACCATCTGATGCCAGCATAAGAAGTACAACGACGTTGAAAATTCCTTCGGACCAATGGAAGGCAGATCGAGTTCACAGACCGAGTAGCATAGGAATGAAAATCCAAATGTTACCGGATCGAAAAAGGCGTCGAGAGTTTTAATGACCATTAATTACCTTATAAATGAACGTTACTAATTGTAAAATATAAATTTGATAAATGGTCAAGATCCCAAGAGAAGAAAAATAGTGCAAGACAGGCGTAGATTTACGGAGTTTTAGTAAAACTCTAAGAAACCATTTTTGGATTCGGTAAAGCCGAGATAGATTGAAGTTAGAGATTGTACCCCAAAATTGAATGCTATAATAAAGCATTGAATGAATCAGCTCATGGTACAATAATAATAGAATCGTGGGAGGATGTTAGTGAAGACGCGAGATTAAACCCAATCTTCTAGAAAGTGACTTAACTAGCTCATTAGTATGCGTATTCCAAGACAAGTCAGGGGATACATGAATACCCAAGTACTTAAAGCAGCTAGTAGGATAGAGAGGCTTATAATTATAAAAAATAGGCAATTCAACAGGAACATAACGCTTGTTCGTTGATGAAAGACGATGTACTTGGTTTTATTAAAATTTTACAACAAGTGATTAGCGGAATTCCATTTACTTAGAATAGAGAGAGAGAGAGAGAGAGAGAATGGTTAATAGTAGTTTGCAAAATCAAGACAGAAACATCAGCAAAAGATATAGTAACATCATCAGCATAAAATATCGCATAAGGAGGGAGAAAGGGCATAAGATAGATCGTTAATAAAAAGATTGAAAAGAAGCGGAGATAAAACGGAAGCAAAATCAAAACAAAATTAATTTTAACGGATATAAAACATTTAATTTTCATATTAGCTTTCAGTTGTTTGGCGTGGATTGGTTTTAATATACTCCAGTATATTGTTAATTAAAATAAAAAAAATTCTTTTTTAATTAACAACTACAATGTACAGTATTTTCATCAAGAAAGCAGAGAAGAAAAATAAGTTACTTGTACCTCCATACTAGAGATTTAATAAAAAATAAAATAAATAAATCAAAAATAAACAGCTGACGTTACGGATAGAGACTATCTTTTTCAAAGCAGACAGGATAATTCTCTCAAGCAAGAAGAATATTAGAGAAATATCCTCCCTGCTTTGATAAATTGAAATATCCTCTATCGAAACGTCAGATTTTTATTTTTGATTTATTTTATTTTATTTTATTTTTTATTAATATCTATTTTTAGGGTTCTTGTGTTTCGTCCTTCTCTCCTACTAGAGAGAAACAGTCCATAAAAAAACTTCAGCATGTCTTAATCCCCAAACATCACCAGTTTTTGGTGACATGAACTTCGCAGTGGGGTCTCTGAGACCTAACTTATACAGTTGCTTATTTATTTATCAAACGAGAAAAAATCTAAATATATTATAGCTTCACTGGAATATTTAATCATTAAAGACTTGACATGAGAAAAGAAACGTCTTTTATTTCAATCCTACATATTATAAAAGCTAAAAAGATAAAATATAACAATTTTTACAATAACTAAAACTACTTTTAAAAATGTAAATATATAATTCAAAATACGATCAGGGCAGTTAACTAAATAGGTTTCCTTTTAACAAAAAATACATGGTTTCGGTATTATTACTCATAGCCAGGTGCTTTAGTTTTCTGCATCTGGTCTTCAGATTAGCAGCAAAGCTCCGTATAATATGGTCTACGGCAGGCTGAATATGCAAAACTTTATTTATCACTCTCATACTCCACCTCTATAGCTTAATTCTCTTTGAGTTAACTGACGACGAGTTGTGCGCCTGCATGAAGCCATTATTCAATTCAGTTGAATTACCCAACGATCTCTGAATATAAACGATGACCAAGGAAAGTAAACACCTTGGCTCTGATTGGTCGGTTGGTTGGGATTTTGGGCGCGTCAACGGCAGGGATATTTGCTGCATATACTTCAAAAAAGAATGAAACCACTTATTTCATCCATTATTAAACAATTTTTGTGGGAAAAGTGGTGTTAGGCTTTTTTAAAGGTTTTTTCATCCTGAGTTTATGGTCAACCTTCTTAATAAATGTAGCCTACCCATGACTTTAATTTATAAACATCGACGAATGATTGATAAAAAATAGTTTCAGATAAACTTCAGAGCAGCGGAATAAAATGGAGACGTCTCACAGAAGTCATATTATGTACTGTAATAGCCACAGTCGGTATGAACAACGTCAACTTAGATGAGCATTCAACATTGAAAGACCACTTGATATTAGCATCCGTAGATGGCATCGACAATTTTAAGACAGAGGATGCCTTTGTAAAGAAAAGGCACTGTCCACCGACGAAGTTTCAGCCCAGCATGTTGAAGTCAATTAGGAATTCCTCAATGACAGTTTGTAGTAAGAAACCACAATTCAACAATAAGATATTTTAATGACCCATATGTACATTTCGGGGGCTACGCTCCCTTCATCTGTGAGTAAGGGAGCGTAGCCCCCAAAATGTACAGCTGGGTCATTAAAATATCTTATTGTGGAATTGTGGTTTCGTGTTGTTGTTTACTGATAGTGGTGTCCACAGTTTTTGGCATAGACAGTTTGTATGTTTTACGTAATCGCTATTCGTTACTGCAAACTCTTCATTCCGAAGACAAGGAAAAACGATATGATTTTTACACAGAAATGGCGAAAAGATCATTGATCCGTCCGTGTTATTTTCTTTGATGGAGCGGCGTTTTACTTATGTGATACAGTGAGTCATCATGCTTTCTTTGCCATTTCTCATGGAAAATAGTTTGGGCTACCTTTTTTTTTTTTTACAAATTCATAATGGTTTGAGTATCATACTTGTATATGCTAGAAAACTAGCTGTTTCTCAGTTAAAGGAGAAAAGTTTTCATCACTATTTCTAGCAAGATGCAATATTCCCACATCGGTGGATAAGCCTTAGGGCAGATGACTTCATTCTATACAACTGCCCCCCCCCCCCTCCCCCGGTACCCAAATCTAACAGCTTGTGACATTTTAATTGGGCTATGAGAAAGACATCATGTAGCTACCTTTACCTTAGTGTTTGCGGAATCTAATCACGGCTGATTTGAATGTAATGGAGAGAAATTGGCTCTCGTTCAAATGTGGACTGCCGTTTAACATAAGCAGCATATAGAAGGAGATTCCTCAGCGTATACAAGAACTTGATCAGACCAGAGAAGTTCTGTTCTGATAAAGTAGAAGAATTACAGAGTCACTTATATAGTAAAAGAGAGCTAGTGTATTGTCACTGTGGAAAATAGACCAGGAGTCTACAAATTACCATGTGCCAACTGTAATGCGGTTTACTACGGACAATCACGAGAGCAATCAAGAGAAGAATTGGTGAACATTTGGCATGTATCAGGAAAGGAAATTTTGCAGTATCGAGATTCGCCGACCATATCCTAGGTTGCCAACAGGACAATAATCCTAAAGACTTTTAAATTATCTACAGAACAAGTGACCCGAAACTGTTAAATTTCCTAGAGTAGTATGCCATCACCAGTGAAGACCCCTGCTAATTTACTAAACAGCGACGCGGGCCCCGCGGACGTTACACAATTGAGAGACTTGGCAAAACTTTTACATATTCCATGGAAAGAATAAACATATCATGGACAACAACGACTCCTGATTGGTTGATAATCGTCTACCTGTAGTTTCAATTTATGTACTTTGAACTTGTATTTATTTCTGTAATTGGATTGTAACTAGCTCTCTTTTACTATATAAATGACTCTGTAATTCTTCTACTTTATCAGAACAGAATTCTCTGGTCTGATCAAGTTCTTGTATAGCTGAGGAAGGCAGCTTGGCTGCCGAAATGCGCATACGTCGCAATAAATCTTTGATGTGGAATAGTGGTTTCCTGTTGTTCTTGATAAGCGGCATAGATTGAGGGATTGTGAAGTAACTGGTGGGATCTTGGATAATTTTTTATTATATCTTGGTGGAAACTTTTTTTTAATGTTCAGATGTTCAGTTTGGATGTATAACATAACATGCTGTACTTTGTGCCATCCGACAGCTTAGACAAGGCACGGCTAAAGATGATTTTCCAAATATCAATGTTTTATTAATCGTTAGCAGTTTCATTTATCACCTTTGTGTCAATGACTGAGCTAATTTCTGAAAATACTAAGAAACAAATCTTAAAATTTATTTTTAATAATTTAAACTGAATTCACTACGGCAATACCATGATTTTAAAATAAATATGCAATTGTTTTTCTTTCACAGTGGAAACGAAGATACACTTCCTTCCAATGCGTCACGAAATTCGTCTGCATTATAACGCACCTCCGGACATGTGGGTGACCACCATACGGGCGGTCGATTACGACCATCCGGATGTGGAGATCCAGTACAGTTTGCATGAGGTGCAGGATCACAAATATTTCCGGCTTGATCGTTTGACTGGTGAACTGTTCACCAGCCGTCATGTGTTTATGAAACTCGGCAAGACTTTGACCATCATGGTTGTTGCTTATGGACAAGACGAAGCTACCCTGGAGCAATACAAGATAGAAATTGTAGAATATAACCGATTTACGCCCGAATTCAAATTCAAAGGCTATGAAGTTCAGGTGAGTAATTAAATTTATTCAAATGAGTAAGCCGTAGCGCTAAAAATTCGTTCCAACAAAAACAAAAGTTTTTATTTGTTTTCATGTTTGCCTTTAATTACGCAAATACAATACAGATATAAGTAACAATCCTATCCTAACACCTATCAACAAGGTGTTTACTAATGATTGCATCGGTTTCACAAAATAGCAGTGGGTTTGGCAGAATGAGTTCAAGTTTTTGGCGGCGCAGCACCATCCTGTTAAAAGATGAAGTCCGGACTGTTGGTTAGCGGAATCCACTATCAATTATGTCCGGATAAGTGTACTCTATTTTTCCTTCCACAGAAAAATAGACTCTACATTTTGAATTTTAAGATTGCGGGCGATTTAAAGAAAACACAGATATTCTTCTCTTACATAATTAAACTTCAGTATCACATTGTAAAAAAATGGCTGCAAAGAAACTCTAGAAACTATTGCAGTCATTCATAAGCACTTCGCAGTATTGCAAATTTTGCAATGAACTAATTATAAGGGCATTAAGAGGAACTGGATCATGGAAATCCATGCTTCAGTATCGAAATTGATATAGTTTCATCAGATATTAAGTGGAGATGACGGTCGATCTCTTCCGAAATGAATAATATTTCCTAAATGTTTTACCGGGATCAGCAAATATTTTGGTTTCATCTTATTAGAACTGATACTCTTATCTTTCGAAAGTTAGACGTAGCTGAATGAAAATCACCCTCAGAGTACCCTGCTCCAAAAAACTATTTGTCCTAACGCTGTAGCTGAAAAACAGGTTAGGGTCTGAAATTTTGAGCTGCTCTGCAAATTTTGGAATCTACGCTTTTGTGCAAAATATCTTTAAGTGTGTCTTAAATTATACGTAACATGTCATTTTGGCCTGGACTGTATTTTTATAAAATCAGGAAACCACAACAAACATACACCAGTCATTTCTCGAAGAACTCTCCTTGCTTCTCTACACATTTTTTCCAGCATTTTGGGAGCATCTGGATACCGATTCTGTAGAAATTTTCAGGCTGATGTCGAAACCATATTAGGACAGCCTTTTTCACTTCCTCGCTGTAGCCGAATCTCTGCCCTTCCAAGAACTTTCAATGGTCCAAAAAGGTGTTAGTGTCAAGGGGGAGACTGTATGGAGGATATGGTAAGATTGTAACGTTTATTTGAAGAACGTTACTTTATTTAGATTAATCACGGTACCAAATGTAACGTTTTAATGATGAACGTTACTTTGCTTAAATTAATAACAAAATGTAATGATCAAGCTTTAAAGTTGTTTTATTGACTTATAAACATCAATATAAAAAAAAATTAGCTTGAGATTAAATCTGAGGTTTTTTTTTTTTTTTTTTTTTTTAGAAACCTTAAAGAAACTTTAATTCTTCAAAAATTACTTTTATCAAAATAAACTATTCTCACAACATTAGTGAGAATAAGATAATATAATAAAGGTCGTATAGTGGGTTTATAATCTAACCATCATTTAGACTAGACATTGCGTTGTGTTGTGTTTTTTTTAAAGCTGGAAAAAAAAACAAAAAAAAAACAACTTAATATCATAAGATTTACATTAACTAAGGTTGTGTGCAATTAAAGTGTGTTTTGCAGCTAAGGAAACAAACAGGCATGGTGAAAAAATTTTATTTATATTTTAATGTTATCAGAAAATTAAGTTTCAAAAAAAAAAAAAACCGACTTTACACATTAATCCCCAAAATTCAAAAATAAAGATACAATATAATAGAACGCCTGCAATTGTATGTGAATCAAGTACTGTCTTGTACAATAGCAACATGAGAAATTGCTTATTAAAAAGTTAAGAGAATATGCAGTGGTAATGCATAAAAATAAAATTTTATAAACTTCAGAACACTTGTGTGGCCATCATAAATGAAAAGGAAACTTGCATTTTAACTTAATCAAGCTAAAAAAAAGTTAAATAATATTTGCACGAGATACAAAGCCTAAGCTATAATGAGAACGCTTGATTCACCCACAGTTAGAAAAAAATTAATTTATACAGGAAATATTAAGAAGAAATCCATTATATAAAAAATATTCCTTGCCATTTTCATAAAAAAATGAAGGAAAAATTTACAAAAAAAAAAATATTAAAATATTTGACTACTCCACTTTAGCCATTTAGTAAGACGCTAGGGACCAAAGAAAAATAAAAACTCCCCTTTAAAATGGATAAAAGAAAATTTAGAATTACATTGAGGTCCAAAAGTGAAGATAAGAAAAGAGAAATTACATAAAATGAACTGTTGATAAAAATTTAGAAAGGTTAAAAGTCCTAATTAAAAAAAATTAATTTTAAGTATCGATGAGCATGATAAGCACACAACAGAAAAGAAACGTTATATTACATAGTGGACAGAAGATGAAGATGCCTTTCGGAGAAGAGATTGACTGGAAAATCCAGACAAATCTGCGTCACAGTTTATAGAAATAAATGTCCATCTCGACAGAAGAGGACGAAGATGAGAATGAAAAAGGGCTTACATATCCAGATACTTAAAAATTGATGTGATTAAAACATTATCTTTGTAGAATAACTCAGGAATCAGTGAAGGTTGAAGACTGCAGTGGCTATGGAAGATGGAGGAGCCTCATGACAGCATCTTAACTAAAGAAAGTGTGGAAGAGTAGTGAAGTATTTTTCAAAAGTTGAAGCTTTTATGCTCTTGGGACAACAGTCAAGAAGCACACGGCTAGTACGCGGCGACAATTGAAGGGCACACTACAGAGCATGATTATGTAAATTATAGAACAGCTTCAGAAGAAATGACAACAATCAATATGTTTCATAGACATTGTTGATGAAATTATATTAAGCTATCTAAAAAAATTATACAAAATTTATCTTATTATATAACTTAAATTCTCAAATTCATAGGATCCTTGTATAAATGAAAAGAAAATATTGACAATAGAGGTGTCAACTGAAGAAATATTAACCACATTTCCACAAAAGAATTGTTTTCAAGTAAAATGCAATCAAGCAAATTGTCTCCAGTTTGCAAAAGAAAATGTTTTGAAAGTAAACATTTATAAGAAAAATGTCCATAAGAAAATTATTATAGAAGAATGTGTACACATTATTTAATTAATCAATATTGCTGTTGAGAAGTTTCAAAATCCACCCAAAATACAAATTGGGAAGAAAAAATTTATATTTATATATATATAGTTTAAATGACAAACAGCCAGAAAAGAAATAGTAAAATAACTTTCCTTTTACCTACAAAAAAAATTACAACTTTTAATAATATTGCCCGGGTCAGAATAAAAAGCTAATAAAATATTAAATGATCATAAATTATTAAGGTTTAAATTATAATATAACTTTAATGGCTGCAAGTCAGATAATAAATTGAGGTAAAGAATTTATCATTTTATTTTCAAAAAAAAATAGAAATAAATGTGATGAAAGATTTATTCGTCAGTGTGTCCATCACAAGATGTCCCATTTGAGTTCCGTCAGTGTGTCCATAGTCAGTTTGGCTGCGTGTGCTCTGGCATTGTCTTGCAGAAAACAGACACCACTGGTAAGGAGTCCTGGTCGCTTTTTCCTTAGTGCCGGCTTCAGGGACGTCCTCAAAATGAAAATCGACCTGAATGATACCCTTAATGTCCCATCACGTTCATTGCCGACGGTGTCATCTTGAATATCTTGGGTCGTGGTGAGTCACTCCATGCTCGCACGCTTGCTTTCAGGATTTTGGTGATGAATCCATGTCTCACCGGTGATCACAACACGCCTTAGGAAGCTATCAATTTCCCTGTCATTTTGCTGCAGCAGCATGGGACAGATTTACCCTGGATGGTTTTGTGATCCTCGGAGAGTTGCTTAGGTACCCATCTGGCACAGACCTTGAATTTCAGCTTGCTGATGTTCAGTATTGAACCGAATTCTCGGACATGAATCCGCCTGTTCTCCCTTTTCAGCTCATTTGTTCGTGCGATGATGCCATCATTGACAGCAGTTTCTGGCCATGCTTTTTGAGGTTCATTGCCCTCCTTCAAATTTTTGGCATCAAGCAAAGACGGGTGAATCGAGACATACACGACTCGGTTAACTGTCTTTGAAGTCTGTGATAAATTTCAGATGCTTTCACACCTTCGTTGTGGAGAAATTTGATGATTATTCGTAGCTCCACTTTAGTCCGCACATCGCTGTCCGCCATTTTATTTAAACAAACAATCGGTTGTCATGGCAACCGGATAAGTGGTGCTGCATTTGCATGACAGGCAGTAGTTGCCATCCCAACAATGAAAGTTTAGATTTTTACAACAATGAAATTTACAAAAAAATAAAGTCCAGGTCAAATTTGATCGCCCTCGTATCACACAACAGAGGATGTAAGGTTGGATAATAAAACTCGTTAAAAATTGCTGCTAGTGCTTTAAAAAAATTTAAATACCATAATTAAAAATTCAGATGAATCTAATTCTCTCATGAAAATTGGGTCAATTTGAAGATAACTTGGTGAGTATGCTCACTGGATTAGAGGCAGGAAGCCTGTCTTACTGAATTTTAACTTCTCTTTCGTAGTATGTTAATATAAAATAGATAAAAATATGTAACAGTTGTAATAAAATTCAATTACGTTATACTATGTAATGAAATAAAATAAGACTAATGTACATGAATTTCTTTTATTTTCTAGGTTGCTTACAACGTTCCTATCAACACATACTTCCTCCAAGTTCAAGCTACCGATAACGACAGCATGTGGTACAATAGGGAACTGTATTATAGTTTAATTCCATCCAATTATACTGATTTTTTTTCGCTAAATTTAACTTCTGGAGAATTGCGACTAAAAAAGAAACTGAGTAGCTCTATGAATTTAATTCGTTTGGAAGTGCTAGCAGAAGATGGTGGATCGCCTGTGAGATCCGCTACAGCTGAAATAAAAATCTTTGTAAAGGGCATTACCGGTAAGCGGAATAAAAATATGTTAAATACATTTATCTAAAAGCTTTAAATATTTTCCTGATATTTTCAAATTAAGTGATGTGTAGTGATGAGATCGAATCAATGATATATTCTTTTCTCTCTTTATTTTTGAAGGGATTTGGGTTTTTTAGAAAATTAACTACAGTTTATGATAATAACTTGATAGGTACCTAAAGGCATTCTTCTTAAACAATCCCTATATGATTTCTTAATTTCTACAGTTATTATTATTGGAAATAATAGCGCAATTGCAATTAAGGAATGTTAGCTCTCCTTCATCACATGCCTGTTTTTTGAAATTGGCCGTAGGTAAAGACTTTCTATATTTCACAATACGCCCCACCCCAACCTGGCTCAGCCTTTTACGTTATTAGATTCAAGATAGCTGCTCCGATGGGTAGCTACTCTGAAGATATGATTTGTATTGTCCATTTGATACGTAATTTTATACAAAAATTATGAAAACACCCGCTAAAAATTTCATTAATACAAATGAATGCAGTGGATTTTAGCGGATTTTTAGCTCGGTTTTAGCGGGGGAGTTGACAACAAAGATGGGACTTTGAATGAAAGAAAGATGGTAGAACAAGATGGCGTATATGAAAAAAGAGAAATACAGTTGAGACAAGGTTGTAGGAAAAAATGTGCGCTTTCAAAGTCAAATAGATGTATGCTGTCGATTTTCGACGAAATTCAATCGTTTATGTTATGGTGACAATGCTCCGCTTTCTGATACCGATTTGCTCTTTAGAAATTCTAAAAATAAGTTATCAGTACTGTCTTTTTTAATAATATTAATTGTTGCCTTGCAGGACACTATATCGGAATACAGAATTCTTCCAAATTTTGTTTAGTAAAATATACAATTTCATTTTCTCGTATTTTTTCAAATGAATTGTTTTTAAGTTGCCAGGTGTTGTTATTTTTAGTATCCTTAACAAATATGTAAATGAAAAAATCTAATATTTACAAAACTTGCGGATTGATAGAAAGCAGCCCCATTTATCAATACTGAGACACCTCCAAATTTCCCCTTAATAAGAAAGATAATTTGATTAATCTTTACAGTTAAATAGTTCTTTAAAGATTGTAATTTCTAACAATAATATATGTTCATACAGACTAACTTCGAAACTGAAATCCCCCTCCCCGACATAAATAAGTAAATTTGCAATATTACAGATATTGAAAATTAATAAAAGACATACCGAGTGGCCAAATTATTATGACTGACGTTTGTAGGCAAATTAGCTATGATTTCGCGCTGAAGTTGCTAGAGGGACAAACAATTATAAATAGCGAAGCAGTTTGTTTACCACGACAGTAGAAGTGATATGTGTCTGGAGATATGGTAAACGATGCGATTTAATAGCCTTTGAACGTGAAATGATTTTTGGCGCTCGAAGGCATGGAGCGAGTATCAGCAAAACAGCTACATTCGTTAAATGTTCAAGAGCAGCTGTTTTAAAGTGTTCAAAGACTGGACTGTCAGCCGGAAAACTGGGTCTAAACGTGCGAGTTGTGGCCTTCAGCTACTATAGTTTAGAGGGCCACACTAAATACAAATTTATCCGTGTATTACAGGAACAGTTAGGGGACATCTTACGCCTCACTTGGAATTTGTGCTATTACAGTAGTTCTATTATAAATTTTATTTTAAAGCTCATGAAAATAAAAAAAATATTTATTTATCTATATGTTATATTTTAATGAAATTTCATCAGTTTAATTAGGAATTTAATTTTTTAAATAATAATAAAAGATATTACTACGTGCATGCGCAGTTTGTATCGCAAGCTGTAGCTCACTTCGACCACAGATTACCGAGTAGAGAGATGCGACATAAGCCCTTTTTAACACTGGATAATTGGGTGCGCTTTTTAACAATGAATGAACGGTCGCGCCCTCAAGTGAAAAAGAGAGGAATTACTTGACAATGTGTACTCTGCAATGGAAAAACAATAGCTACATTCAAAAACTCCGTGTTAGTCGTGTTAAGCGTGTCGTGTTGCTAAAACCTGATGTCACTTCCTGCACGAACCGTGTCCCATGTTGGAAAACGCTTAGCACGGAACATGTGTAATGGGGGGGCAAACATTGTTAAGGGACATTGTTAGCTCTAAAACAATACAAATCATAAACGTGCAAATAATCACAAGCTACATTCAAAAACTCTGTGTTAGCAACACCACCTCTACCACGGCTTTCTAGAAACTACCAGGCCTGAACCAACACCACCTAAAGAGAAAGCCTGAGCGCGGAAACGTCATACATTGTTACATCATGATACGAAGTCATAATTTAGAGCTTATTATTGGTAGAAATGCGATTAAAGATGACTTTTTATGATGATGTAACAATGTAAGAAATTTTCGCGCTCAGGCTTTGAGTAGAGGTGGTGTTGCCTGAACATGGAAAAGATAAAACATTGTTACGTCAAACTGGTGGTGCTGTTCCTGAAGTTAGTTAAACGTAACAATCTTAGTGCTTTAACAATACCTTATTGACGTCATGTTCAGGCCTGGTAGTTTCTAGGAGGCCGTGCCTCTACTCAAAGCCTGAGCGCGAAAATTTCATACATTGTTACATCATCATAAAGAGTCATATTTAATCGCATTTCTACCGATAATAAGCTCTAAATTATGACTTCGTATCATGATGCAACAATGTATGACGTTTCCGCGCTCAGGCTTTCTCTTTAGGTGGTGTTGGTGCTAGTCGTGTTAAGCGCGTCATATTGCTAAAAATCTGATGTCACTTCCTGCACGAACCGTGTCCCGCGTTGCAAAACGCCTAACATGGAGCACGGACATTTTTCGTCCGTGTTCGTGTACAGCCTTCTTTAATCATGTAGGCTGCGGTTCGTGTTAGCTCTCTAGCACGACATTGGCGCGCATGCTCATTGTGGCATTCCTCATCTCTCTCTCTCATGAAAAGCTGTAATGGCGGAAAAACGTCGCTTCCCTGAATATTTTATAGTTATACGAATTAATAGCGCCATCATCCCATGATTAATTAATGTAGAAGGAACTCTATTTGATCAAAAACATCGGTTATGGAAAGCAGAAAAGTTATTTTTGATAATCGGAGAAGATTGGGTCGAAAGTAAACTGCCTATCGCTAATACTTGCGGTTAGAGCCTGAGTTGCATGAACCAATCAGGAAAATTTTACTACTCTCGGCGCTTCGCGCCTCATTGGTCACTGTTTTCCGTTACTCGAACGCCTTCGGCGTTCTGTCTACGACGTCCCCCTCCGGGGGCAAGATAATGATATATACCCCAACCTATTTGGTTACAGGGGGCAGTTGGTTTCCCCCCGGCCGGTTACAGGAGGCTAATGGTCAGTACTTATTTTATTGGTGACGTCAAAATCTTTCTTCACGCTCATTGGTTCATGCAACTCAGGCTCTAACCGCTTTTTCGCTAATAGTTCCACTATCTCCATCTGGCGGGAAAATTGTAATCACGATAATTAGGACACGACTTACTGGATGCTAACGACCTGTTCATTTAGGTGAATACCATTGTTGTTTCAGGCAGACAAAACAATACCGCCTAGAGAGAAAACCTGCTCATGGAAAAATCATACATTGTTACATCACCTACGGTAGGGACAATTTCGTGCTTATTATTGATAGAAATATGATCAACAACACCCTACCGTAGGTGATGTAACAATACTCTGCCTGATCGGTCTCAACCACGGTCTATAGATATTCATGGTCACCGAGCTCCATTGTTAAAATGAAGCTAAAGTTTCTTGCTCCCGGTAGGGCGGGAACTCTATTGAAAAGTGGCGCTGCATGTACAATCTGCCCAACTGCGCCTGCAGCGCCACCCTATCGGCAGATAGAAACTTTACTTTCGTATTTAGTTTCAATGAAAATCTCTATCGCAGGTTGCGATCGGGAATAGTGCGATCCGTGCGGCACCTGGCGCGATCGGTTTTCCTTAGCTTCTCGAAACAATGGAAAACGGCCGAAGCTCGATGACCATGAATATCTATAGACCGTGGTCTCAACTCAAGTGGCAGCACAAATCGTGCTCGACAGCACAGACAACACGAGCACATTCAAAAATTAACTTAGCACGGATCGTGCTATAGCTTAACACGACTAGCACGGAGTTTTTGAATGTAGCTAGTGTATTTGAGTTTCAAAATTAATCGGAAAAAATGAAATGATAGTAAAAAAAAAAATGATAAGTAGAATGTGTTTTAAACCTTTGCCATGTAACTTAATCAATCTTGACTTAATATTTCATTCACATTTCATTCATATTTCATTGATAAAATACAGAGGGAAAAAAACAAAAATATAAAGAAAATATTTTATATTTAAAAAAATTTTTTTATTTAAAACTATTGAGAGATGTGCAAGCGAAAAATGTAAAAATTTTCACAAAAAAAAAAACAAAACAAAAAAAAAACGGGAAAGCAGACGAAATGCAGTTCCCATGGCATTTCCATTATAGTTCTCCTCTTTTTCACCAGGATCGCTGGCATACCAGGCGCAACCGCTCACATCCTCTAATGTCGTATCTGCCTACTCGGTAATCTGTGCTTCGAGTGCTAACCTCATCCCCCTATTATAACAGCTCTTTCAAGGAGGTTATATTTTATATTTTCAGGAAAGAGGTCAAACCAGTGTTGTGATCATAAAAATAAAATCATTAAATATTTAAAATAAATATAAAATCATTATTAGTCATTTGACAGTGCGCAAGACTACATAAATACACGCGGAGCAGGTGACAAGGGCAGTCTCGTTTTCGTGTAACTGTTTCTGTAGTATAAAGTTATGTTGAAGCAGACTATAATCAATGTTCGGGCAGAATGGAGAGTTGCAATACTGATACAAGACAACAGAAGGGCAACGCTGCATCAAATTACTGCAGATATTAATCAGGGATCCTCTCAAATGATCTCTGAATGCACTGTTCACCGTACATTTCATCGTATGGGATATGGAAGCCGAATACCGCTTCGAACACCTTTGCAGTCTGCAATTACAAGTTAAAACTTCTCCAATTCGCACAAAAACACAAGGACTGGATAGTCGAGCGCTGGAAAAAAGTCACGTGGTCCGATGAATCACGTTTCCAGTTGCATCATGCAGATTGCAGTGTGAGAATTTGGCGGAAACAGCATGAAAGCATGGACTCCACATGCATAAGTACAACCCTTCATGGTGGTGGGGGCAGTGTTATGGTTTTGGGGCAGGTTCTCCAGTCATAATTTGGGCTCTTTAATTCGTGTGGAACAACGTCTGAATAGAACAACATACTTAAGTCTCCTTGCTCATCAAGTTCACCCTATCATGTTGATGGCGTATCCCATTGGAGATGGCTTCTTGCAACAAGACAATGCGCTATGCCACGGTGCTCATATTGTGCAGGAGTGATTTCAAGAACATGAGGGAGACTTGCTTAGGTGATCCCCACAGTTACCAAATTTCAATCCAATTGAGTATTTGTGGGACGAATTGAAAGAGCAGTCAGGCAGCTGGTTCCACAACCATCAAATCTCATACAACTGGACAGTGCCATTCATCATGCATGGGTCAGATTGCTCGCATCACCTTTCAATATTTCGTGGAGTCAATGCCAAGAAGAATTGTCGCAGTACTGGAGGCAAAGAATGGCCCAAAGACATACTGATCGGGTGGTCATAATGATCTGGCCACTCAGTGAAAATGCATGAAGATTATATGTAACCTACAATAATCTCAAGCTTATTTTATAACCCAGCACTATTGGGATTTCAGTCCCGGAAATTCCATGAAAATGCTCGGTCCGAGAAAGATTGTATTAACGGTTCCACTGTATTTTCTTTAGTTTATGAAATATAACTTTCTTTAAAAAGGATTAAAATATTTATTATATAGCCTGAATTCAAAGTAAATTGTGAACCGTATGCTTAAGATATTTTTTTACTATTTCATTTCAGAACCTCAAACGATTCATTTCCAAAACCCGACTGGAAATACTATAAAAATATGCTGGACACGCCCTGCTATTGGATATGTATTAGGATATTTAATTGAATACAGAGAAATCAGCCGCTTAGATACTAAATTTCATAAAGTAAATGCTACATCTCGGAATATCACTCACGAAGGATCCAGCTTTTGCACCGTCTTAAAAAATCTACATCCCTGGACAGATTATGAATTTAGAGTGTATGCATGGAATAACAATGAAATCGGCCTGGGAAGCAATATCACTATATTTGGCACAACATCAAACTGTAAATATACAACTATTCTCTTTGTTTAATAACTCTTAATTTAAGATGTTAATAATGGCATAGCGTGAATATTAAACTTATAAAAGCGCAACTCTGTAATATCAAAACATTTCCGGAAAATGCTCATTCATGAAAATACTGTAAACACTCCACTGGAAAAATATTCTAATAATAGGTAATTAAGTTATGATTAAAAGGTGAAACAGTGTATAGTATATTCAAATTAGGTACACCAGACTTTGTTTAGAACCTTTAACGGATTTAATAGGTTTTGCATGGGCATACTATAGAAGGAAATTGTTAATTGAATTTCCGTAATGTCAACAAATATAATTCAATGGAATGGAATCAAGGAGGGTTTGTTTTGCAGGGGTCAGTTTTACGTATTTTACTTCCAAGAGTTGTTAGATAAAATAAGGGTTATATAACTCTTATTAATACTGTAAATGGAATTCAGATTTGATTAATTTTGTACGAATTGGAATAAATTTAAGTAAATTGGAAGATATCATTCTTAATGTTCGCCGTCATGCGTTATTTTTTTTCGTTTATAGAAGTCATATGATGATAGTTCGTATTTCAATTAGGTACAGAAATACAACAGATGAATGTATTATTAGTTTAGTAGCAAATTAGGTAAACAAATTACATTTATGAACTTGTAATTAACATTTCATTTAAAACGACAATAGAGTATACGATTTAGAGTAACAAGTCTCAAAACGTGCCTCTTTAATCTAAATATACAGTAGCGCTCAAAACTAAACGACCAACAGTGTTTTTACCTATAACTTTTTTTCTATTTATGGATTAGCATAATGAAGCTTCAGAATGGAAGGAACAAAATTACGATTGGTTAGGATCTTTAGAAATTTAAATATTTGAATTTGTTTAATTTTAGCCCGCTCATAAATAAGCGATCAGGAGATTTTTTTATTCGTTGCTCAATGAGAGCTTTCTATCTTGCATACTTTGTTTCCTACGACACGTATAAAAGATGAGCCACCGTTATTTGTCATCTCCTGTGAAGAATTTAATTGTACGTGCTGTACGAAAGGAGGAACTCATCGTCGAATCGCCAAGCAGTTCAATGTGAGCAAAATGGCAGTGACGGAACTCTGGCAACGTTTTCAAGCAAGAGGCACGGTTAAGCGATCTAAGAAACCCGGAAGACTACGAACCACTACATTGAAGCAGGACAACACCCGTAAACGACTGTTCACTGCAAACCTTCGGATGCCGGCAATCAAGAAATGCTGGAGTTTCGCAACGATGACGTCAGTGTTAATACCACAAAACGATGGCTATGTGATGCGGGCCTTCATGGACGACGACCTTCCAAAAAGCCTTTAATATCTTCAAAGAACCGAATGGCCTGATTGAAGTTTGCACGAGAGCACATCAACTGGACTTCCAAATTTATAATTCAATGCCCCCCCTTTCGTTGGAGTAGAGTAGTGTGGGATTAAATGAGCCATTTCGCAGAAACGTAACGTAAAAGAAACAACTTGCTGCTTCAAATTTTATAATTTTTATGTTAAGAAGCATCTACTTCATAGTGAAAAACTCGTTGGACTAAACAGTATGATTATTTTTTAATTAAAAATTCTTTTTAAACTATGGGGTGAAGTGAATGAGATTAAATTTAATATGTCGCAAGGATAAACAACTAGAGAACCACACATTTTTATTTAATTTAAGTAGACAAACCTTGTCCACAGATGAAAGAACTTTTGCCAGACAAATACAAAATTCATGGACTCAGGTTGTATAAACGCTACACTGGTACCCATTGAATTTACTTTGAGAACATTGTGCTCGATGGCGCATAAGATGTTTGTGGGTCTGTCTGTGGGTCTGTCTGTGGGTCTGTCTGTGGATCTGTCTGTGGGTCTGTTTTTTATACAAATCTACAGTTTTATTCCGATCTTGATGAAATTTCGCATACATGACCTTCAAAGCATGTGGAAGGTCACTGTCTACCTCAGATTTCGGAAAAATAATAAATATCGATAAAAAATCGATATTCATGGTTATGGCAAGGCATATTAATGAGAAATATCTCATGACCAACAATGCAAGGCAAAGTTTGTACAACAATAGGTATCAACAATGGTATCAGCACGCAATTCACAAATACACTGCATGAACGAACAATCAATATCTCATGACTAACAATGAAAGGAAAAGATTGTGCAAGTGTAATTATCCCGGGCAACGCCGGGTACCTCTTCTAGTCTTCTATATGTATAAAGAAGGATGTTTGTGGGTGGGTGGGTCTGTCTGTACGTTTTTTATACAAATCTACAGTTTTATTCCGATCTTTATAAAATTTCGCATACATGACCTTCAAAGCATGAGGAAGGTCACTGCCTACCTCAGATTTCGAAAAAATAATAGTTATTGATAAAAAATCCGTATTCATGGTTATGGCAGGGCATATTAATGAGAAATAATTCATGACCAACAATGCAAGATAAAGTTTGTTCAATATAGATAAGGTTGAATTTGTAACAATGCATAGAAATCCTGTTATTCAGGCTTTTCTTAGAAAAGAGAATTCTTAGTACTTAACAATTTCTTGAAAATCTTTAAAAATGATCAGTAACTGGAGATAATGAGTTAGCAGACTATTGAGAAAGAGTGAAAGACGATAGAGGAAGCACTCCTTTAGCTCCGTGCTGTATTGAGCAAATGGTAAGCAAGTAAATAAAAGAATCGGCCACCCAAAGTGATGAATGGCTAATTTTTGCTTCAAGACATCGAAAGAAGAAAGGAAATTGCAACAACATCAAGTGTAATTATCCCGGGCAACGCCAGTCCTCTGCTAGTAATAAATATTATAAAATCCTTAATAATCATCATTATCTGATTTTTGTGATTCTTTATTTGTTTTTGGTTCAGTTTTCCTCTTTTTTGAGGGATTTTCTTCGGAAGGCTAGTTTCTCATTCTTATGATATTTTTTTTTGAATAATTAATGCCTTTATAACAAACATTTACTAATTTGACTTTTCCAATTAATATCCCAGGTAGCCTGCGCAATAATGTTTTAATTTGAAACTTCGCCCCGATTTATAATTTAAACTGCCATAGTAACCCTGGTTCATTACACCCACAACAAGTAGTTCATACACTACAACTGCAGATAAAACTGTATTATATGTGTGACATACCGTGTCTTTCAAAAGTTCCCGAACTGCCCCTTCTGTATGTAGGGAAAGCCAAACCTGGGTAAGAATTCCTGAAGTGGACCCCTCAAAACCAACATGTCGTGAAATTTAAAACTTTTATTATAATTTGATAGTACCTAATGGAGTATTATAATTTCCAAAATATTTTTGAAAAATTTGCATTTGTTAAAAAGTTATAAACAAATACCTTTTTTTGATATTTTTGTTTAAAAAATCATATCTCAAGCTATGTTTGTCAAACCTCTTTGAAATTTTAAAGATAACAAGTACAACGTATATATTTCATAAAATAATATTAAAAAATGAGAAAAAAAATTTTGGATAAAAAAATAAATTTTTAATAAAAAATGATTTATTTTTTTTAATGTTCTCAATCGATTTCAATAATTTTGAAAAAACACAATGAATCTGTATTTATTAACGATTTAGAATTAAAAAAAAAATTTTGGTGATCTCTGTTTTTACGATTTAGAATGACATCAACTTTTGTCAAGTTATTCAACCGTAAAACACCTCCTAAAGATAAGGCCTGAGCGCGAAAACGTCAAACATTGTTACATCATCATGCGAAGACATAATTTAGGACTTATTATTGGTAGAAATGCGATTAAACATTGGCAGAAGACTGAAAGAAATCGGTCTCTTTTGAACGTTTTATCATTACACTTCCTGTTTTTTTTATTAATGTTCAAACTCGTGCATGTTTAATTAACTTTACATTTAAAGAATAAATAGTGTCTTTTTATAAACCTTTTTTTCTGTTTTGCCCAACATTTTAGATTGTAAGATTCCATTTACCGAAACTTATGATCCTGAAGACCTCACAAGTGTGGAGGTGGTCACAATAGAAAAAATTCCAGCACGAAAGCTGTTCATCAAAATCAACTGAAAGAACGTGAAGATGACGACGAACCATTCAAGCATCAATGACCAAAAAGAAAGACTCTTACTTTATGGTTATTGATGCTTGAATGGTTCCTGCTGTTTCAGTTGATTTTGATGAACAGCTTTCGTGCTGGAATTTTTTTGGTTTGCAATGATAGACATTAGGTATAGAATAACCGCAGATTTGCTTATCTTGAACTTTGTAAGACCACACAAGAGGAATGTCTTTTCGATATCCTCGCTTACGCTATAGCCAAAGCCACGAGGGAGAGGAACACTTATTTTTTATTGAAGATTGTTTTGAGAATTGTTTATTCATTTAATAACGTTTTTCCTTACGTTGGTTCACTTCGCCCTTTGTTCATTTCACCCCACGCTACCCTAACTGTTTACAGGTATCGATGTTAACAAACAAGTAATTGTCAATAGTAAATGATAGTTAATGGAATCGGCCAATCAATTCACAATATCTATGCCGTAGTTCGTGTTTATGATTCGATAATTCGTAGGTGTCCTGCTTTTATTCAGGCTCAGAGGACATATTTTGAGCATTTGTCATAAATCGTATATTCTCTTGTGCTTTTAAATTGTGTTAATTATAATTTCATAACATGTTTTTTGTCCCCCTACTTGCTATATACACCAATAAAACTTTGATATATTGTAATTTTCTACTTAAGTGGAGTAAGACCTATATTGAATCTAAGGGGAAAAGTGTTGCTCATTGATTTCTTTGACGTGGAAGGTTTTATGGACTAAGAGTTCGTACTGCAAGGATAGGCCATTACTGCTCATTTCTACGTGCAAGATTTGCAGGAATTGCCTAATGCACGTCGACAAATGACAGGGAGTGATTTCTTCTTTAGGATAACACACTAAGCTAAACATCGTTTGTTGTGCACCAATTCTTACAAGAAAAGTATGGATCAAGTATTCTATATTTCTGTGCGATTGCGAAAGGGTTCTACAATGAATATGCATAATTATGTAAACGTTAACGTATATCCTACCATTATACTGCTAAACGAGAATTCCGGAAATGTTTGACTGCACCTTGAAAGAACGAAAGTTGAATAAATGCGAAATTATAATTTAACGATGAATTATAATTATAAATAAATTGTATCTAAATTATAAGTGTCAGCTACTAACTCAATTGTTTGTGTCTGAATTTCAGAACGGCCAACTTTTTGAGATAAAGAGAACTGTTTTTAATATTTCATAAGTTTTCTGCTTAATACTTATTAAAATTGTTTTTTAATAAATTTTCACTTACAGTTTGTGTGACTTCCCCTTGCAAACACGGTCGTTGTATTGCCATTAGCGGAGATCCCGGTTTCTTCTGCGACTGTGATCTTGGATTCTACGGTGTTAACTGCAGCTTCTTCAACCCTTGTGTACTCCGTCCATGTGGCGATTTCGGCATTTGCCACAATACTTCCGACCGATCTTATCGATGCAATTGTCTAGAAGGGTTTTCTGGTATGAACTGCTCCATGTTCGATCCCTGTGCCATTTCTTCAACATGCGCCAATGGTGGCACTTGCGAGAGCGACGCCCCTAACATCTTTCGATGCATTTGTCAGGATGGTTTCTACGGTCGAACATGCTCTTTCTATGATCCATGTTTTTCCAAACCATGTTTTAACGGAGCGTCATGTATTAATGTTTCCACAATAGAATATAATTGCGTTTGCAGGCCAGGATTTCATGGTGAGGAAAACAACCTTCCAAACTGATTATAAGAACTCTTTATCCCTTTTATTGTATTTATCAATTTTCATTACAAAATTTTCTGAATTCCTAATTTTAAAGGAAAACAATGTGAAATAGATGTCGACGAATGCATTTCATCTCCCTGCTTTAATGGAGGTACGTGCATTGATCGTGCAAATGGTTACGGCTGTCGTTGTAAGCCCGGATTCACTGGAGTTTTTTGTGACAAAATAGGTAAGTTTCTAATTTAGGCTTTACTTTTCTTAGATATCACGTTATCTTATCCTAAAATTGAGTTAAAATTTTTATATAATTTTTTTTTCTAAGAACTCAATAATCCATGAGGGAACTGCGATTTTCCCCAGAGAAAAATTAAACTCGGTTAATGCAAAGCGGGTTGCACCAACCAAGAAAATTCTGATATTAACTAAATATTTAATTTCAAAGGTGAATGGATACGTACGTAATTTTCACTGAAAACTAAAGAAAATACAAAGTGATCCAAAAGTCAGGGAAAAATTTAAAGCTCAATAATTCGCACACGAATATGGATACGACGATTTGAAGCCACGGGTTCTTTGGCTCTGCGTCCAAGAAGTGGCTGGCCTTCACCATCCACTGCTTCCGCCCAGAGAGATTTCTACACACGTGGAATGCAATGCGCGAGAAGTGTCCCGACGGATTGGCATTTCTTGGCGATAACTGCGAATTATCCTTAAGCGATTTCCATACAAGTTGCAATATAATATTGAACTAGAATTATGATTATGACCTGATGACTTCATCACTCGCCAAGATTTCTCTAGTTGGTTAGTCAATAAACTGGAGCAGCAGTGGGATTAGCTTTTCACTGTGCTTTGGACCGTTGAAGTGCAGTTCACACTTTTAGGCAGTATTAACACATTTGTCGTGTGTGTGTGTGGAGTACGGAAAACCCACATGCATTTGTCGAACAACCTCTACATCAGCCAAAATTTGATCGTTTGTGGCTTCACCGCTAATTTCATAATCGGTCCAATTTTTTCTTCGAGAAAGTCACAGGGACTGTTGTAAAATCAGTTATTATCACTTGAGTGCGCTATGAAGCACTGTTACGTACCAGCATCATTCCAGAATTGCAAGGCGACAAGCACTGCATACAGTCACCTTTATGCAAGATGGGGCACCACCCTATATTGCTGCGCCTGAGCAAGGACTGTTCCGCTCAACATTTGGGGAAGATCGTGTCCATAGTCGATATTTTCCGCATGCCTGGCCACCCAGATCCCCGATCTGACGCCTCTTCACTTTTGGGGATTGGTACCGCTACCAATTCACATCATTCGCAACATTGAAAGATTCCGTCCGGCAACATGTGTCTGCTATACCCAGAGAAATGTTGCTTAATGCAGTGAACAGTGTGGTGTCTCCTCTGATGGCTGTGTTGCTGAATGACGACGGCACATTGAACATTTCTAAGCAGATAATTAATCTGGCATTTTACTGTCTGAAAATATGCATAAGCTGAGATCTGTAAGCTGACAACGCCATCTATTGGTCAACACGACTTTATTTCAATCCTTTCTGTGCATAGAGAATCTTCTAATCTCCATTCGTGTACGAATTATTGAGTTTTAAAGTTTTTCCTGACTTTTAGACACCCTGTATATTCTATCTATTACCTACATGGTATTAATAGTTGATTTATTAGGCTGGGGAGGGCCAATTTATCAAAAGGGGGTACACTACTATCTTTTCTTCTATTTTTATATTCCAGAAATATAAAAAGTAATATTATTTTAGACTTATATAAATGTTGTCTATATTTTTTTCCTTAGACTACTGCAAAGAAGAGAGGACCCATCTGGAACACGGTGTCTTTTACTGGCCGGAAACTAGGTACGGGGAAACCGTCGAGATTCCTTGTCCAATTGGCGCATTCGACAAGAAAGAACGACGCCAGGTTCCTACGGCCACAAGAACATGTAAGTCGGTGGAAGACAGGAAGCTACAATGGTCTGCTGTGGATTCTTCAAGATGCAAAGAAGAAGTATGTGTTCCCATGTATTTGTTGAATTTTGTAATTCTATAATTAAAAAAAAAGTGTAAGAGAAGATTACTTTCGTCTTCTTTTATAGCTATGGGATTATCTATTGTATACATTTTCCATTTAAACTGAATTATGTGTTATTATTGCAACCCTCCATATATAAGTTTCCGTTAATATGCTGCTGTTCTGAGGGAAGTTCACCATCCTGCTTTTGTTCCCTCTCACGTCACCTTTGATTAATACCGTACTGTATGAGAAGTTTAGAAAAACATTGCCAATAAAGAAGTACAATCAGAAATATAACAGTAAAAAAATAACAAAATAAAAAGTCAGGCAAGCGAAATGCCCAGGACCTATAGGATTTTAAGGAATTCGAGATAAAAAGGAAAGCGTTTGTTTTCTTAAGAATCCTTTCGTTGTTAGGGTTAGATGAGGTTGCTAAGGAAGTCTCTGGTTGTTAAGGCAAGGCGTACTTCTAGCGGAAATGTGTAGTTCAAAATGAATAAAATTACTAAAAAAGTTAAATAGAGAGAATAGTAATTCTCTGTAAGGTGCGTTGCAAAAGTATAAATCCACCTACATTTTCTTATCTATTAATAAACAGTGGATGCAAGAAAAACATCAACATTTCGAAAAGCTTTATTAATACTGAATATCTGCTATCTCAATAATACGAACACAGCATGTGTTTTAAAAAATTACAGTGACATTACTATTTCTCTATGCTGCATTAGTATAAATCCACCCCTTATTTTTCGCAATTTGTGGACTCTTCCTTGATTCTTTCTTCCAATTACTTGAATATGATTTACATACTTTACAAGTTGATTTAAAACATTCTCACTTAAATTAAACCATGCTGCGCGGGTCAAAACTCACAGATTTCTAAACAGGGCAAATTTTTTTCTTTGCATGAAGAAGGTGTGTCTTACAGAGAAATTGCACGTCGAATTCGTAAAAAACATGGAGTTGTGAATAGTTTTCCTCAATTTGGGTGAAAAATACGCCACCGAAATACGACCTGATTGCCCATAGAAACTGTCAAATCAAGAAAACCGTGCAATTATCCGTGAAGTTAGCACGTCATCAGTGTCATTTGGGAGATATTGCAACGAGAGACATTACAATGTTACATGCCATATCTTAGCATTGTAAGTTTTTATTAGTACCATAATGTACCTTAATGTAATGGTACCATAACACGCATCATTGAACCAATTTTGACTAGCATTAATTTTACATTATATTCATTTATGACAGGTCGTACGGGTGGTTTCATATATTACATGCTACATTTTAACATTTATAGTTTGCAATATTACCATAATGGCACCATTCAAACACTTAACATTTAATCAATTTTGACTGATTTTGTTCACCAAGAAAGACCATCAAGTGTTTTACTTAATTTACAAACATTCTCTCTGCTTTAGCTATCGAATGCAAAGAGAGAAATGCATTGATCAAGCCATTTTTACATGGAACTGTGTAATGAAAAATGTGGTCCCGAGGTTGTCGTTTTGCCTAAGTTGCCGAATGGCGAAAACGGAAGTGGGAAAGGTTCAAAAGCTAGAGCAGCAACAGACGGACAGAAAAACAGACAGACGGAAACACACTGTGAAACATAAGTCCTATCGGTGCTAATAAAAATTAAGAAAGATGAGATTCAAAATGTCCTGATACAAAATACTACAACAACGAATCCTCACTCAGAAGACAAAATCATTTATTTGGACCGATAGGTACTTATGTTTTCACAATGTGTGTCCGTCTGTCTATTGATGCTCTAGTGTTCGAACGCTTCCGAATTTTCGATTTCCGTTTTCGCCATTAGGCAAAATAACAGCTTGAGTTCGTTGGCGGTAAAAATCTGTGAACTACATCGGTTCTATAGGTCACAAATTACGAAGGGACCATGTTTTTCGTTATACAATCTGTATATATTTTGCTTTGTCCCTCCGTCTATCTGTCATGAACCTACAATGCATGAGCATATTGAGTTTTCAAAAATATGCGCGGACCAGCAATGTATATCTAATGTCCAATAATGCAAGGCAAATAGGCCATAATAAAAAAAATTACTTCCAAAGTACCAAGCTATTGATTGGTAGAAATTAAAAACAATTTCCCAAAACACGAAATCGTGAAGGACACCGAATTAGACAATGAGAGGCATGTACTTAGATATTCTTCACATCATGACAAGTAGAACGAAACGAATAGAACAATAGGCCCGTCATGTTTGTATCAACAATGGTATCAACATGGCAGTATGCACTGAAAAGAAAATACCCTTGCTTAGGAGTGAAAGTGGCTTGCCTTTGGAGTTGCGTCAACGCCAGTTCCCAGTTCAGCTTTCGCTCGCCATGACAATCAACAAAGCCCAAGGCCAAACAGTCCACAAAATGGGGCTCTATTTGCCTCACCCCTTCTTTAATCATGGGCAATGGTACGTTGCAGTGTCTCGAGCTACTTCTCTCGAAAATTTGGTAAATTACAAGGCCCACGAAGATGACGATGGAGTGTGTCTGGAGAATGTAGTTCTATCCTGGCACAGCTAGATAGGAAAAAAGATATACATATAGGATACATTGAATTTCATATGTGCATCAGGTTTTGCGTTGTAACAGTGCTTACATAATAAACTTAATGACTTTTCAAGTCCATTTAATTGTGTATAAAATGATACACAAGGTCTTTTTATTTGTTTCTATTTCTGTTGTTTGGAATGTTGAATAATATCCTGTAAGATCATTTCAATTTAAGCAAAAACTTTAACTGCTAGAATCTATGTAGCGTGTAAAAGCAGAGCTGTAACAGCTAGCGCAGTGGAACAAAGTAGTCACGGAACAGTGGTAGGTTATAAAAATAAAAATGAAGTTTATTGGATAATAAATGAAAATAAAACAAATAATACCAATGAAAATATTAGGCATTAGCCTTTAAAATACAAGGCGTAAGAAACTAGAAAGCAATTCTTAAACTATTCACTTAATTAATACCAGACGAATAATTCAAGATTATATGCAACACTGGATTGCGTAACATTCCATAAACATACAATAAAACTACCGCACAATTTGCTTGGTAAATAATGCTATATGAATATGTTAAGAAAATTTGTAGTTCAAAATATTTGATACATTTAACAACAGAATAAATAACTACATAATAACAATATATGCAATTAGCACAAAACAAACCTTGCTACTCATAAAACGAGATAAAGGCTTATCGAGCTAAAACTCTTAGCTATGAATTAAACGATTTGTAAAGGCTTAAGCTAAATAGATAATACGCTTGTAAATCCAACAAACAATTGCGTAACCCACAATGGAGGTACAGTGACAACTACTCGTACCACGGTATAGTATTAGCCAAAACGAATAAGATAAACAAAAGCATACGCTTTAAATATTATCGTTGAATTATGTAATACACAAATTAAAGTTCAACGGAGAAGTTCGGTAAAAAATTTCATAAAACACTACCCTACAGTCAATAACTTGCAGTTCTTAATATTAGGAATAATAAAGCACAACAGTTTAGCTTATATTGAGAAAAGTCACTACCCGGGATTGCAATAAATCGCTTATGGGCTAAATACTATTAGCTATTAATAAATAGAATATAAAAGCTTAATATCAATTAACAACTATCATCTCGTAATTCACAACTCGATTACATAGATACAATTGGAGGAACTTCAAAGGACTCCTTATATCAATAGATGAAAATAGCTAACTCAAATAAGCCACACAAAAGTCATGCGCTCAAAGCGCTCACGTTGAATTGCACATAATTATTATTCAGAGTTCAATTAGAAAGTCTGTGGCAATAAACTTTCACAGTCCTTAAAGATAAGACTAGGCATAAAAGTAAACTGTTATAATCATAACAGTCACTGTCCGAGATTGTCCTTACCGGTAGGGTAAGACAAAGCCTAAGCTTTCCAATGGGCGAAATTTCCTTACTTACAGCAAGCTAAAATACTTTATTACGGAGCTTATCATAAAATCGTTAAATGCTTAACACAGCACAAATTAAAGGCAGACGAGGAAGTGGAAAGCTTTGACCATGCGATGGTCTTTGCGACCGCACTTTGAATCAGGGTAAACCCAACCCCTTGTATCGGCCTCGGTGGCTCAGTGTGTTGCGTGATCGCCTCTGATGCCCGAGTACGCGGGTTCGATCCCGGCCGAGGACGACGAGGATTTTTCAGGGGGAAATCCTGAGATCACGCACTTCCTTCGGAAGGGAAGTAAAGCCGTTGGTCCCGTGGTTTGCCGACTGCACGTTAAAGAACCCTTGCGAGGCAAAATTTGCGGCCCCTATAAAGTTTGCCCCTTGCGAGACAAAATTTGAGTCCTGAAATGGCCATAGCAGTTGAAAAGGACGTTACTACCAAACAAACCAAACCAACCAAACCCTTGTCGTAAGTAGGCACTTAGGCCGCCAGGCCACACACTTTTGATTAAAGGAGCTCGAATCAAGCTCCCGTTGATATAAATCACCAAATACCGAACGCAGCATTTGAGCCTTGTTATCCACCACTAATAATGTACTTACTAGGTTGGCTCGGGCTCACGAGCTCAAACCGCCAACTGCGTCGTTCTTCTCTCGACTCTGCTGTACCGAATTCTCCGCCTTCGTGGCTTCCCGGCAAGGCTCTCCCGTCGCTGCCGTTTCCGTTAACGTTCTCGGCGTCGTATCTCCGCCTTCGCCGTCTTCCCTCCTTCCTTGTACAGCATCGGTCATTAATGTCAAGAGTTCGCCGACCTTTCTTCCATCCTCGTTCTTTTTGCTGCCTCTCCGTTCGAACTCCTCTCTCTCTCTCTCTCCCCAAGTTTCTCCTCGGCTCGAATTTCAAATTTCGAAAGTTCGATCCTCGTTCGCATTCTGCTCCCTCATTGGTCCTTCCGTGTTGATTGGTATGACGACACCGATTGCGCTGCTCCGCCCTCCTTTTCGAACGAAAAAAGTAACGAGAGCAAAAGCAGATGGGCTTGACACCGGAAGTCGAACTTAGATTCGATCTCCGTGACAATCTATCTATATACAAGATCTTTATAATTAAAGTTCCATTTTGACATGGCCATAAAAAAACTACTGGACCAAAAGCTATAATACTTGGTTATATTATACAAGAGGGCATGGGAAGTTCATATCCACCAAAAAAAATTAGTTCAAAAGATCACCACCAGCATGGAATGCGCTCTATGCAATATTCGTATACGAAATTAGACACGAAGACACAGGTTAACAATGTGGCTTATGCACATGCGCTTCACAAGTCATTTGGTTTTCAGAAACAAGAAAGGGAGCCTCGTTATCAATACGCCTCATTTGTTACTAGTCGACGATGCCTGTTACCATGCAAGACCGTGCGTTTCTGGTTAAATGTTATTATGAATGCAATAGCAATGTACGGCAGGCTTTGCAACATTATCGTGCCGTTTGACGAATACAGGTACGTCGGGGGCCAATAACACCGCAGAGTTTGAAGAAGATGATGACGAAGTTTGAAGCCACAGGTTGGTTATCGGTAGCACCTGGCCGAGGAAGGAAACCCATCTCTGAGGCAACAGTGGAGGCTGTTTCAGTAGCCGTAGAGGAAGCAAAAATGGAAACCTCACAAGGGGCGTGCAGCGTAAGTGCTGTTGCACGTCGAATGGACTTACCACTGAGTACGGTGTACAAGATCGTACGTAAAGTGCTGCGGTACTACCTCGTAGAGAAACCTTCGCATTGCAATTCCTTGCACGGATGGAGGTGGACGAACATTGGCCAAGGAACATTTTGTGGACGAACGAGGCCCATTTTTACCTGAATGGGGATGTCAACACCCATCACTGCAGGATTTGGGCCACCAGATCCCCTCATGTTCTCCACCAAATTTCATTGCATTCTCCTAAAATTTCCGTGTGGTGTGGTATGACAGCAAATGCCATAAGCTGCGGCCACACAGAGCGCTACGCGACGGACGCGACGGATGCGATGGACGGGACGGACGCGATGGACGGGACGGACGCGATGGACGGGACGGACGCGATGGACAAAATACGGTGGCCACACAGAGCGCTACGCGACGGACGCGGCGGATGCGACGGACGCTATGTTCGCTCCGATTTGTATACAAGTCTGTTTATTTCATTGCTTATTTGAAGACTTACGTAAAGAAAGAATGTCTATTCCAATTTTAACTATTAAGACTGGAACAAAAATCAAAACAAGATATTCCTTCATCATAATATTTGGCATTGTAAAGCCTCTGTCCATATCGTTCCGAAAAAAACTGTGAATAAAACACATATTGCATAATTATAATTATATCGTAATCTTTATAATTAATTACAATAATTACAATATTTATAATTATATTAATACATTATAATTGTAATAAATATTATTTCTTGTAAATTTAAATTTTTCTTCTCTTTACGTAAATCTTCAAATAAGCAATAAAACAAACAAAGTTGTAAAGAAATCGGAGCCAATCCGTCGCATCGGCTCGGTTTGGCCGTAGTTTTAGCTGCAGGCGATGAACAAATCACCATTGCTGGTCAACTGCGCATGCCCGTCCATGACGGACGTTTTGGACGTCCAGAAAATATTTGCGCAAATAAAACGTCCAGAACGTAGTCCGTAGCGTCCGCAGTTCTGTGTGGCCACTTACATAGAGAATAAAGGCGCATATTTTTTGGACGCGTAGCGTCCGTCCCATCCGTCGCGTCCGTCGCGCTCTGTGTGGCCGCACCTATAATTGGACCGTATTTTTTTGAAGAGCAGTCGAGAGATGGACTCGCGACATGCACTGTGACTGCTGCTCGCATGGCGTCGATGCTAAGAAGTTTTGTGATACCAGAACTTCAGCCACGTGGCATTTTAGACACAACGATTTTTATGCAGGATGGGGCTCCACCTCATATTGGTACATGTGTCAAATAGTTACTTCAGCAACGTTTCACAGATGAACGGAATATAGGCCGAAACTTACCCCTTTCTTGGCCACCCCGGTCACTAGATATCAACCCCTGTGATTTCTGGCTCTGGGGTTACCTCAAAGCCACTGTTTATAGTGATAACGTCAGGAATTTGGCGGAACTGAAAGATGCGATACGCCGACAGGTGCGCACCATTCCTCCTGATATGCTATGAGCTACAGTTGAGAACGCAGTGTAACCTGCTTTCAGTAAATGGTGGAGGCCGCATTCAACATGTAACTAATTTTAGTAACGATTAAAGACTTGTTAACCTGTGTCTTCGTGTCTAATTTCGTATACGAATATTGCATAGAGCGCCATTCCATGCTGGTGTTGACCTTTTGAACTAATTTTTTTGGTGGGTATGAACTTCCCATGCTCTCTTGTATAATATTACTAAGTATTATAGCTTTTGGTCCAGTAGTTTATTATGGCCATGACAAAATGGAACTTTAATTATAAAGACCTTGTATATATATGTTCATACATAGGATGCTTCGTCCATTTTGTTGTTCGCAAATCTGGACTTATGATTGGCTTAAAGTGGCATGAAGAAATGAATAACCAAGAGGATGACTCGGACGAAGCCACGATACCTATTGCTGTAGTTCGTTAAGTTAGGTTAGTGTAAGTGAGGTTAAGTTATATTAGGATAGGGTAAGTTAGGTTAGTATAAGTATCAGACACTTCGCACCTCGAATCAGAGCATGCGTAGAGGGTAAAAAAACTACAGCATTAGGTATCGTGGCTGGTACTAGCATCAAGTAGAGATCAGAGATGATACAATGGAATCAAGCCAAAAACTGTGGACACAACTATAGAAAGTAAAATAACTCCGAAAACGCTATTCCACGTAATTAATTTTAATGACTCAGATGTACATTTCGGAAACAATCAAGCAATCTTTGTAACACTGCTCACCCCCCTCTATATAAACGTGTGTAATGTATTTGAATGCCATCTCTTAAAGGAGAAAATCTTTTTACATAAAAATGGAGCTATAACCATGAGCATAAGCAAACTTTCAAACAGCTTGGAATATAGGTGTACAGGTAAATGTTCATTTTTCGATCCTCTTCCCCAATACCCTCCCTCCCATTTTACGTTCTGTTTTGTCAAACTTTAGAGTTCCCTCTCCCTCCGTCAAGCGAATGTATTTCGTGAATAACCCCTTTGCCGTTGTTCGTTAACTTCGATATCACCGCTCTCGATATATATGTATACTTGCTGAACCAAACGTCTGCATATATTTAGGGATACGTGTTTTTAAGTGGTCTAATAACCGAGATAATTTACAAACGGATCTTCGAAACTCTTAATTTACATATTAAAATTTTGATTTATGGAATGACGATAGATTTTCGTTTTTGGACCCGAGATGTTTCCGTGGCAATCTTACTAAAGAGATTTGAAAATCGCTCGTTATTTGATTCGCATGAATTTGGAAGAAATTTTATAAAAAATTTTAATATGCCATTAAGAATTAAATTCGCCGATTTAATTATAAAGTTTAGACAAATAGAGAATAAATAAAGATGGCAGATTTATCTGGCTAATACTCTCTATCAATTTGCTTCTTTTTTCCTAACTTTTCCAATACGTCCATCCAGGGCCTGAGGCCGACAGGGGGGTCAAGATTATGAATCACGGATGGTCACCCATCTAGTGACTAGCCGTGTCTGATTTTGCTTAACTTCTGAAATTGTGCTTCAGTGAGAGCCCACCAGGCCACGGCCTCCCCCTAATCTGTTATTATGTATTTCTTTTTAGATTCGGAGCCACGGTCATTTTCCTTTCTTCGTAATCTAGTTTTCCGATCTTTATAATTGATATTAACGTATTCCTTCTAGCGAACTTTCAAACATGCTTAAGATCATATCGCTGTGTGATAAGAATTTCAAGTACTGAATTCATTTCTCTACTGTGAATTTTATGTGACATAAATTACATTATATTACTTAATGTAAAACAATAATCATTTTTTTGAAAGAAATCTTCTATAAAAAGAAATGCTTTTTTTATAACTAAAATGTGACTAAAACAAATAGAAAATATGTCCAAGTGCCTGATATTAAAAAAAAGAGACTTTTGAAATTACTGATAGGCAATCTCAAGGATTTATACAAAAATGATTGTTACAACATAAATATGTGTAGCGCATTCAATTAAATTATGAAAAAAAATCACCAAAATCCTCCACTGTGAATTTTAGCGAACTTTATTCGTAATGGACAAATATATGAATACATATTAATTTTTAATTGAAGTAAATCAAATTTGATGTAAATGAGAAGCGCTAATCATTTGCGAAAAAAATGTCGTTCGTTGTGTACAGATGTCTTCAGAAAATTCAGATATAAGCGGATTTTTAATCTTTCAAATGAAAAGTTTTTTTATTAAAAATAATGAATGTCTTCCTTAGAAGGTCCATAATGCGTGACAACTTGCTTTTTTTGGCGTTGCATAGTCGTGGTGGAGAAATAAATTCCTTTTGATGACAGTGACAAGTTGTCTGTATATCTAGTTCTAGTCCTTATTGTGTTCAAATATCATATCCGAAATAGTCTCTGTCTATTTTAAATCAGTCACACATTATCGTTTTCGAAAATTTTTTCCCATCCTGAAAGGCTTGAAACTATAAGATTCACAGAAAAAACATTGGAATTTTTTTCTTCAATTTGAACTTGGTTCCATTTGTCTGTGTCAACAGGTGCTTATGTTTTCACTATGTGCATCCGTCGTCTATCCGTCTGTCCATCTGTCTCTCTGTCTGAGTGTTGGTGCTCTAGCGATTCAACGCTTCCAAATTTTCGACTTCCGATTTCGCCATTATCGAATGTGGCTTACGCAATCTGGGTTCGTTGATGGACAAAATCGGTTAACTACTTCCGGGTCAAAAGGTCCCAAATAACACAGCGAACCATGTATTTTATAATACAATTCCATGTAAAAATAGCCTATGCGTTTCTCACTTCGTGAGTCGCTAGATAAGGCAGAAATCTTGTGAATTAAATGAAGATAAGTGATGATGATCAAAAATCACTCCAAATTGGTTCAATGTCGCACGCTTTAATGGCACCATTGTGGAAAGTTTCAAAGCTAAAATGTGGTATGTAATAATCAAAGAACTTGTAATGACGTGTCATGAGGGATTAATGATGGTCGAAATTGGTTAAAGATACATGTGCTGATGATACCATTATGGTACTATTGGAAATTTTCTATATAATATATCAAACTACTCGTAAGTTCTGGGTCATGAATGAATATAACCAATAATTAATATTAAATAGTAATGATTATAAACTGGAGATGCTCTCCAAGCATAGGTAATGATTTTTTTAATAATTAATATAATCGAAATCTGTTATGCGTTGACTGATATCACTATGGTACCATTGGATATTTTTAATACTAAAGTATGGAATGTAATACCCCAAATAAGTCATAACGAGTTCTTAGGCGCTATTACTAAGTGCTGTCAAGAGCAATTTGCTGTTAAGGCTTAATAATTTCAACAGTTAATTGCTTTTAGACCTGATTGCTGTACAAAATAACTAATTGTTATTAGATCGATTGTTACTAAGAGCTAATTTTGATTAGTCCTACTTTCAATAACTAATTACTTAGGTCTAACATTATGGATAGCTAATTTCTGTTGGCTTATTTTTTCAATAACTAATAGCTGGTAGCTAATCATTTGCTTCAGCAGTAGATGCTGGCATAGAAACGCTTTTCTATTAGATTACGAAGAAATGTTCTACACTTATTTACACACCAATTCATGGTCACTTCTTTTAACATTATATAGGAATCCTTAATGAATAAAAAACTTTTATTTGTTCAAACATATAAAGAATTATTACACTCCCCGTTTAACCTTACAATACGTCATTTTCATTCATACAAAATTTCTTTAGAACTATTCCTTACTTTAGCAACTAGAGAATTCCTTATCAACCCCACGTAATCCTAAAAACAAAAGTTTTTTTAGTAATCATTCAAATGCTTTCCTTTTCACTCTCTAATTCTATAAAGGACCTATCAGTCTTGGGCATGTCGGTTTCCTGACGTATTTATATACAGAGTGGTAATAAAATAAGTTCGCCTACTCAAAGCCCTCTAGAGCCCAATCTAATGAACCGATTATATGCAAATTGAAATGTAGGTTATTCAGACCATGGGGGAGAGAAAGAAAAACATTCATTGAGCTATACAGGGTGTTTCATAATTGGTGTCCCGTCTTTAGGTCCAAATAACGACTCAAGGGGAACAGATTGGAGGGAAATGAAATTGATTATTTGGTTTTAATGTCCCCTAATTCAGAATAAAAACATTTCGCGTCCCTGGGGGTGAAGGGGTAAATTTTAAAAATTTTAATTGTATAGGGGTAGGGGTTAGGCTCTATATGTTATTTAGAAAGTTGTAGAGCATCATGAAAAAAGAAAAAATCTCATCCCCTGCCCTTTATCGAGTGGGAAAAGTGAAAGGTATGGCTAGCTAATATAGACAAAAACAGAAAAACTCATTAGAAACTTATTAGAACTTTATTACTTATTAGAAAACAGTACATTTGAAAATGTATTAGAAAACAGTAGCATTAGCTTTTCAGGGTAACGACTCATTCATTCTCATTAATTTTCCAAATGTAAGCCCTACTGTTTTCTAATAAATATGGTTTTCTTCCACTCGATAAAGGGGGCAGGGCATAAAATGTTTTCACCGGGTTTTTTGCTAAACCCACATTTTACAACTTTCTAAATAACACATGGGGTCTAACCCCTACCCCTACAAAATTAAAATTTTCAAAATTTACCCCTTCACCCCTAGGGACGCGAAATGTTTTTATTCGGAATTAGTGGACATCAAAACCAAATAATCAATATTCATTTCTCCCCCACCTGTTCCCCTTGAGCCGTTATTTGGACCTAAAAACGGGACACCCAATATGAAACACCCTGTATTGTGAGCGATCCATTATGTTCCAATAAGAATCACAAATGAATCTGTTATAGAAAGCATGTTTCTATTTATATTAAAAAGAATATCGTAATATATAAATTCAGACACCTAACATTGTTTTGCAGAAATGCCCAGAAACTTTTCATCACATTGTGTAAAAGAAGTTGTAATTTTTATTTTAAATAGGGTAAAAGTAAAACTCTGAAAGGGAAATCTATGAAAATATTTATGCTTTCTTTTAAATGTTGAATTATTTTGGATAGTATTTTTTAATATTATTTTTAAAGCAGAAGCAAAAAATATATTTAAAGAAAATGCTATTTTTCAACTGATAAGAATTTTTTTTCACTTTACTAAAATATATTTTATGCCTCTCATTGCCTTAAACGAATATGTATCTTAGTGTTGACCAACAGTTTATTTCATATATAGGGCTTCGTTATAGCGGAAAGAGTTGCGAGCGACTTACAGAGCAAGACCTCAAATCCTACTCAGATGAACGTTGACCAACTGGAAGAAGTCACGAAACAAGTAGAGAATGTTGTCAGCTATGCTGTTTACGATCATAAAGTACGTTCCCTTTATAAATTGTTTTAGTATGAATATAAAAAAGTAAAACGTAAAACTTTTTGCCCGTATAAACTTCTAATGTGATTATTATTCCATAATT
>JAHWFO010032465.1:200530-261420 GCA_023313115.1 Rhysida immarginata
TAAAAGAAAAATATAAACATGAGTATATTGTGTTTTCTTCATGTTTTTGATGTTTTGTGTAATTGTAAAAAAAACCAACTAATTTAACTTAAATTTAATTCCAATTTAATCCTATGAGAACCCCAATGATTTGGCACACATATCTAATTAATAATATTTTCGTAAAAAAGAATCCAATAAAATGATTTATTGCCTACCGGAAGGGACTCAAAATCATTTCTTGCTCAAGGGATCATGAAAATTAGCCGTACCAATGCATCTTATGCATATCATCATTATCTATGATAATGGCTATATTTATTTGAAATATGGCTATATGGTGGCTGTCTTTCTGTCAAGTTTATCTAATCGATATAGGAATAATAAAATAATAAACCCAATTGTACAATACAGTCAGGGCATTTATAATGTAACATTTTCAATCTTCACGAGTATATTTATATATAATCAATTTATATTCAATAACGATTACATTTTTTGTCATTTCAAGATTGCACAAACGATGTTAACTGTCATTAGCAATATGCTGGAAGTGAATTCAACTGTATTAATCGGTGATGAGGAATCTCTTGAAACTACAGAAAGGTAAATACATGCAATACATTTTTTTGTAGAAATCTTTTATTTGTGTGTTATATAACCGCGTTATATCTGGTATAAATATTAATTCAAACATTTTTATAATACGAGGCACGAGCCCAAAGTTACCAGAATTTATTTAACAAAACTGCACACATAAATTAACTGACTTCATTTTCGAAGTAGTCTCCTGGAGCATTGATGAGTCTTCCCAATGCAATATTAATTCTTGGATTAATCCATCGGAGTCGTTTTCTGTCATTATCTTCAATGTATCTTGCGTTATGCTCGTAATCTCATATCCCGTCTCCAAATTCTTTTCCCTTGATCTTCGATTTCTCAGGAGACTAACAAGGAGACTTCATGTACTCGGGCTCACCGTTTTTGGAAGAAAGGAGAAGAAACCACTAAATCCACATAAAATATTTAATCGGATGATGGATGCACATTTCGGCAGCCAAGCTTTCCTGTATGCTGAAGAAGGCAGCTTGGCTGCTGAAATGTGTATCCATCATCTGATTAAATATTTTATGTGGATTTAGTGGTTTCTTCTCCTTTCTTCTGACGTCTATCCACAGTATCTGCCTCCATTCATTTAGTGTCTCCGATTTTGAAAAAAAAAATTGTACGAGTAGTTTTCTCCCAATTAAGCTCACATGAAAAGCAATTCGCAGAGAAAAAATTTCATAAATTTAATTAACAATACCTAAGCGGTAGAAATACCCAATAACATTATAAGGAATATCCCTTTGTATAGAATGTTTAAATCTTGTAACGTCATGTCTGATAAAATCGATCTAAATTTTATGAGTTATAATCAATATAAACAAACTTTTGTTAATAATAAAACACTTATCTTATGATTCTTTACCTGGATTTGCTGATTAATACGAGGGGCGATTGATAAATAAGGTCTCCATGGCTGTAACTTTTTTATTTGTTAACCGATTTTCAAAATTCTTTTTGTATTTTATACTCACATTTGTCCTCTATGTAATGCATTATTTATTTTTCTACATAGTCCCCATTCCTTTCCAAGCATTGCCAACGCGTGACTAGTTGGGTGAACCCGCCGGAGAGGAATTCCGGAGTTGTTGTCGACACCAGGATTGAATGGTAGCGTTTACCTCGCCGTCAGAACCAACTCATGTCCCTTAAGGGGCTCTTTCTTCTTTGGGAAGTGGTGAAAGTCGCAATGTGCAAAGTCTTTCATTTTTGAACTGCAATTTTTCATCTTTGAACTGTAGGCACTGCAACGCCTCTTGTGTGTGGTGACTCGTGTGCGGGCGGACGTTATCGTACTCCAGAAGAGGGTTCCAAATCTGCCATTCAATCCTGGTGCCTACAACAATCCCAGAATACGTCTCCGACGGGTTCAACCAACTAGTCACGCGTTGGCGCAATGCGTGGAAAGGGATGGGGACTATGTCGAAAAGTGAATAGTGCATTACAAATGTGAGTATAAGATACAAAAAGAATTTTGAAAATCAGTTAACAAATAAAAAAGTTACAGCCATGGAGACCTTATTTATCAATCGCCCCTCGTATCTCTACGTTTATTCTTTATATTACTGTATAATATACAGTTTTTATTGATTTAAATTTTTAAAATTATAATCAGCATGTTAAAATGACTTTGAAATATTATATTTATCGTAAGATTATTTTCCTTGTCTATATTTAATAATGTTATATTTATTTTTTTATATTGTATTTATTCTTCATTTTACTGTATTATTGTATTATTTTTATTATTGGTAGCTGTTATTGGGCTGACATAGCCTGTTGCTTTCAAAATTACAAGTAAAATAATAAACAAATGTTGCAGTTAATGTTAACAGCTTGGATTGGCCCAATGGTTAGTCGCTAAAGTCTCGTGAAAATTACGTGGATTGATTCAATTCCTGTGGAGGGAAAGACATTTTCCCCCCTCCTGAAGCTTTCTCTAATGCGTACGGTTAACTGTTTTTATAATAAATTTTTTAACATAATAACAGTTTTTCAATTCACTGTCGATGCTTCTACGCAATGGACTTATACACTGAGTTAGCAAAACTCATGGGATAGCAAGCACATTGAATGATGGGCATGGCTCACGAATTCACAGGGGTAACGGATTCTGGGAATGGACCATTAGACGTTGTGGGAAGAGCTTGGATAAGTGATTAATCAAAAATGGCACGTCGTCGCGAGTTGACGTCTTTTGAACGGGGTAGGTGCCCGACGCATGGGAAGTTCCATTTCGGCAGTGGTGCAGGAATTTGGCTTTCCCCGCTCAACCGTCTCCAGGGTGTATCGGGAATGGCTGGATGAAGGCATCACAGTCCACAACAGGCACCATACCGGGCGTCCAGCTGCCCTGAATGATCGTGACCGGCGACACCTGGGACGAATGATTCAGAGAAACAGGAGCGCAACAGTGCAGCAAATCACAGACCAGTTCAGTACTGGCCGCACTAGAAACGTCTCTCGGTGGACAATCCGTCGGAATCTGCATGCCCTCGGGTTTGGCAGCCGTCGCCCTACACGGGTGCCAATGCTTACCCAGCGTCATCGGACACTCCGGCGTGCATTTGCCACCAACCATCTTGGCTGGACTCTGCAACAGTGGCGTAACGTCATATGGTCAGATGAGTCACGATATCAACTGTACCACGCTGATGGGAGGCACCGTGTGTGGCGCAGACCTCACGAAACGATGGATCCCGCATGCCAACAGGTGGTGGTGCAGGGTGGTGGGGCGTCAGTGATGTTCTGGGGTGCATTTTCCTGGTTTGGAATGGGCCCTCTGGTTATTCTGGACCAAACGCTGAATGGTCCACGGTATCGTCAACTCATCGGAGACCATCTGCACCCATTTTTGACATTTCAACACCCTGACGACGTAGCAGTCTTTCAAGATGACAATGCTCCACCACATCGCTCCAATGTCGTCCGCGAATGGTTCGAGGAGCATGCAGGAGAGGTCCAACGACTGAGCTGGCCATCCCGGAGCCCTGACATGAATCCCATCGATCATATCTGGGATGCTGTTGAAGTCAGGCTCCGGGCACTGGATCCTCCACCCACGAACGGGCAGCAACTATCTTCGGCTCTGCAGACTATCTGGTGTCAACTGCCTCCAGAAGTGTACCAGGGACTTGCAGACTCACTACCACGCCGTATTGCTGCACTCCACAGGGCCAGAGGTGGCCCGACCAGATATTAAGTAACTATCCCATGAGTTTTGCTAACTCAGTGTATATTTAGTTTATTTATCTATTTATTTATCATTAAAATAAAGTTACAATGCCGACTTTGTATGGTCAAAGACCGACAATAAATGTCCCTGGTGGCAACCAATATTAGCACAATAAATACAAGTAGTAAACTAATTAGTTTACAAGAAGAAATATTAATGCAATTACAACTATAATTAAATTAAAACAATAAAAATTGGAAAAATTGAATGATTAGTAAGATACACTGATATATTGAAAAAATAAAGTTAAGCTACGATCTCCCTGCAATTGCTATTTGTGAACTGTTTAATATAAATTGCTTTAGATTTCGTCGACACCTCGAAAACAAAGCTGCCTCACGAGGTTCTAGTCGCAAAGATCCCCAAATGGCAATACCGAGATAAGATAAGCTGTTGTTTCGGTAATTCCTGGAAGTTTTAGGTATATAAATATTTCTAGATTGGCTAGTTATATAATTGTGCCTGTCACGCACCATGGTTAAGACTATAGAGGATGATACAACTCTGATTGAGTTTTAAATTTTGTATACAAATGAACAAATCTGTAACTTGATTAATTGAAATATCGTTAGTATTTTAAAAGATTTAAAATATTGAGAGACTGAGATAACAGAAGGAACCCTTAATAAAACTTGTAGAAACCACTTCTGTAACTTTAGAATTCGAGAAAGATTGGCCATTGTAGTGGTTACCCAAAACAAAACACCGTAATATATTAGACTGGATCCAAGCGTGGCCCAATAACAAAAGTATATTTCTAGTCAAATAATGCAATCTAGATATTATCCACATTTGTCGGTTTAATTTAGACATTAATATACCTATTTGTCGGTCCCTGGACAAATCATGGAAAAGTTCCAGTCCCAAGTATCTAAACGTCCGCCAGACCGACCAATTCTCCATTAAGCTTGGAGCCACAGGAACAAACAAGAAGCAATCATCATTTGAAATAGGATACAAAATGACAACAATGGATTTTTCCATACTTTGTCTATACAGGGTGAATACAAAAGTCTGAACCCCCCTTTTATTTTTTGAACCGAAGCAGATATGTCAATTTTGATGAATCCAATGAATAGGAAGTTGAGAGTGGCCTATCCCAGGGTGCACTTTTCATCATCCCAAACACTGCAAATTAGGACACATTCAAAATTTATCTCACAAACCGTAAGGGATAGAGAAAAAAACCCAATTGCAAACTTGTTCAGCATAAAAAAACAAACAAAACAAAAAAAATCATCCAACCAATCTCCGACAATCACGTGGTGAACTGTTTGTAGCTTACAAACAGACACACTGCACAAACAAGTTACTTCAAGCAGTTTAAAAAAAAGTTAATCAACAAAATGCTCGATGTGACGACCGTGGGCACCATAACACAATTGGGCACGGAACCTAACTGACGCCAAAACATCGGCAAGCATGGCTGGTGTCACTCCTCGGCACGCTTCCAGGATTCGTTGAACCAGATCCTCCAGTGAGGCGGGCTGCGTAGCATAAACCTTGTCCTTCAGGTATCCCCACAAGAAAAAGTCAAGTGGTGTAAAATCAGGGGAGCGGGGTGGTGTAAAATCGGGGTCCTCCTCGGCCAATCCATTGTTGTCCAAACATCTCACTTAGACGCTCGCGAACGACCAATCCGTAATGTGGAGGAGCTCCATCATGCTGAAACC
This sequence comes from Rhysida immarginata, assembly GCA_023313115.1. Classification (NCBI taxonomy): domain Eukaryota; kingdom Metazoa; phylum Arthropoda; class Chilopoda; order Scolopendromorpha; family Scolopendridae; genus Rhysida; species Rhysida immarginata. The sequence continues at coordinate 206,024 of JAHWFO010032465.1, forward strand.
ACGTGCGCTGATACGAGGCCAATGGCAAATTGTCAATGAAGTCTGTGACTACCAAGTTGAGAATTTCAGCCCGGTAGCATTCTGCAGTCAGTGTTCCATCGTAAAAATACGGTCCAACCACAGTGTCATTCTACAATGCACACCACACATTGATTCTCCAGTTCACTCTATGAGTTGCTTCTCTCAGACATCGTGGGTTTTCGTCTGCCCAATGATGATGGTCGTGCCTGTTGATAACTTCATCCCTGGTGAACTGTGCTTCATCTGTCCACAACACCTCATGAATGAATTTTTTATTGTCATCCAGGCAGGTAAGTAGCCAGTTGCAGAAGGTGGCCCTAGCAACATAATCCAATGGCAGTAACTCTTGGTGACAATGAATATGGTATGGGTGAAAATAATGTGCGTGTAGAACGTTGAGAACAGTTCTCTGATGGCACCCAACATCTGCAGCAATTTCTCTGCTGCTTGTGTGGGGATTTGCAGCAACTGCAGCCAGAACTAGTGTTGTTGTATCCTCGTCGCCTTGTGCCCTTGGTCGTCCTCGTTCTGCATACATTCCCTGTAGGCATCTTTGAATAATGTGACGCATTGTTTGACGAGATGGATGGCGTTCATTAGGGTATCTGTCTCGATACAACCTAACTGCAGCATGTAGGTTTCTCCTTGCCTCTCCGAAGCAGAAGATCATGTTGACCATTTCCGGAACATTGTAGTTTGCCATCCTGGAATTTTCTGTCTTCTGTGTGCTGAAACATGCCTTTTATTTGCTTTTCCGCATGAAAGTGAATGCGAGTATGGTAATTTATGTTAATTTTTGATTTGCATGCTTTACATGATGGAAATATCAACATTCAGTTTTCCAAGTGCAGTGTGACTGTTTGTAAGCTATAAACAGTTCACCACGTGATTGTGGGTGATTGGTTGGTTCGATTTGGATGATTTTTTTTTGTTTGTTTTTTTATCCTGAACACGTTTGCAATTGGATTTTTTTCTCTATCCCTAAGATAAATTTTGAATGTGTCCTAATTTGCATATTTGGAATGATGAAAAGTGCACCGTGGGATAGGCCACCCACAACTTCCTATTCATTGGATTCATCAAAATTGACATATCTGCTTCGGTTCAAAAAATAAAAGGGGGGTTCAGACTTATGTATTCACCCTGTATAGTGCTTTAGAAGCACGTCCAGTACACCTTTGGCGATAATAAGTTCCATAAAAATTCTCTTTCTATGCTTTGTTGTTTTATTTCTAACAATACAGTAGCATTGCATTACGAAACCAAAATTGTTACGTGACTTCGTGTTACGTTATTGTGTTGGTAAAACGCTAATTCAAAATCACCACATGCACAAACAAACCCATTGGCAAACAAACATGACGTCACAAGCTGCATCACGAAACAAAAATTCCATCGAGATAAACAAAAAATAACTTTAATTTTAAAATGTTTTTATGGAAAAAAACCGAAATTGGGATAAAAATCCCCCTTATCGCCCCCTACACGGCCAGAAGTATGCATAACAAACGGTGGTTCCGGGGTATGACTTGCAGGGATGGAGTCTATAAAGGGACAAATCACAGAGCTTGGATTTTAGTAATAGCAGATTTCTTGTTACGCTGATAATACAGCCTAAGCTTCGTTTTAGTGACATTAACTTTTATTTTATTTTCAGCAGACCATTCAGCTAATGCTGAAGATACAATCTTTAAGGTAGACATAAGCTCGTTAGAATCTTTGTTCGCTGCCAACAAAACCACATCGAAATTATTATTATGGAAGGAAGGCAAAAGAAATGACTGTGTAATTTAATTAACACTCCAAAGATGGCGTGCAGTCTCAAGGACCACATCACAACATTTTTGTTAATATCTTATGTATTTAAAAGAAACAAATGACCACTTCTGTATTCTCCCAACTTGTACCCTTCTAGAAGTCGGTATGTCATAATCCACGATTTCCTCCCTAGATTCACATACATGGACGTGCGATATCAGGGACCGCGCATCACCAACTTCGTATCTAAAATAAATTGATGTAAAAGTTATTTTTTTACTTCTTTTTAATTTTTTATTATTACCTAAACGCATTCTCAAGTTAATTTCCAATATATTTTTTGTTTATTAATATTTTCTTACTTAGAAATTTTTATTTGAAAACAAATATTTGAGCGAAACGCAAATAATAATGCAAGTATACTAATGTTTTTTCTGAATTTCAGGAGCATTAAACTCTTATGTTTGCTATTATTCATTTGTATAATGGTTTTTTTATGTAAGAAAGTGTATATGTATGAAAAGTAAAAATAATGCAAAGTATCAAGTTTTCAATTATTTTATTTTTATAAATGCCTTTCCTGAAATATTCATGTCTAATTTTGACAGAAAAAGAACGGTTTTTAAATTTCTTTCTAAAATTTGTGTTTTGTAGATAATATTAAAAAGGTTTTTGAGGTGTTCTATTAATAATGAGGTAAATTAAGTGACAGATAAAAAATTAAGTGACATGAATTTCATTCTTGAACATTAAAAAAAAGTAGTTTTAGACCGCGCGCCACCACCCTTGTTATAAACACCCGTGCCACCTCTGGAGTGTTAATACAATATGTATGTATAAAACGATTTTTAACATTATGATTCAACTATTTTTATAAGCATCACAACTTTTAGGATAATTATCATGAAACCACACAAAACAAATGCTGCTCGCACCACAAACATTTCATTAAACCCATTGCTCTACATTGGCATCAAAGTTGGAACTTGCCGGGTTATCATGTTTATCGAAAGGATCGACCTCTGGGTAACAACCCCAGTCAAGCATTTGGTGGAGTAGCTATCATTGTCAAAGATGGCATTGATCATCGTGAGACTGGCACTCCGAATTATGTAGGAATGGAAGCTGTTTCCGTGATAATAAATGACGCCGACGCAGGTGAAATTAAATTCACCTCTCTGTATAATTCTCCTAGGCACAAGCTTGGACCGTGCGAGCTTGATGAGCTGCTCTCTGGGCCCGTTCCAGTGGTTATGGCGGGAGACTTTAATGCTAAGCACCCTGCATGGAATTCCAAATGCTCCAACCAAAATGGCAATATCCTCTATGGATATACTCTAAACGAGATTGACACCTTTGTTGCTGGACCCCTTGATGGCACGTACTACTGCGACCATTCTCCTGTCAGCGGCGTGCTGGACGTTGTAGTTCTTAAAGTAGTAGTTGAAAAGGACATTAATATATGACCATAGTAGTTGAAAAGGACATTAATACCAACCAAACCAAACCAATCATTATTTCAGTTTTGTTTATTCTTCATTTCATGTTTTGTCTATTTGAAAGCTATCGGAGAAAACTTTGTATAGTCAATGAATTAATGTTTCTTTCATTAAATAATTATAGCCTGTCCCAAGAAAATGGTTCTAATTTTCTAATTTTGTTTTCAATAATGGATATTTTGTTTTCAAAAATGGTCAAAAAGTAAAAGCCCCTTAGGTTCGAAGTACTTATTAGTTTTTATTAGCAAGAAATTCTAAATATGCAACAAACATAATTTTTTATTATCCTTATAATTCGTTGCATTACTACATCACCACCTCACCGAAAGTATCATTCACACAAATCGCGAGTTGTTAATTCAATAGTTGTACAGCTCTGCACGAAGCGCTGCAGTGATAGAATCATAATGGTTAACAGTACGGTTGAGCTCTGCTGAAGGCCCAGCAGAACACTGGTTCGAGGTTAAAATCTGCAGCAACCCTATACATTGCTTGTCCTATTGCATGAGCTTTCTTACAAATGGCGATTTTCATGAGTGCAAACGATTTTGTATAATAAAATATACAATTTTCATTACAATTAGATACTGACGCGGCTAAGAAGGTTGTACGAGGTGTATTAATGATTTTGAAAAGATTTCTTGTCGAGATATTTAATACTGGGCAAACGTGTTGATTTAAAAAACCTGGAACGTGACTTAGGATCTTTTTCTTGTGCGAACTAGGCGATCGTGGCAGACAGCTTCCACAGACGGCTTGTTTGCAACAGAGAGCGAAAAACAGCCTGGTTTTAATAAAGCACTGATGCATGCAACACAATGCCCCATGATGCTGCAGCGCTGAAAAACTGTTGAATTTAACAACTCGAGGAAAGTATCGACCAACATCAGACTTGTGATGAGTTGAAATGCTGCAATCATCCGTGTCAAGTCTTTCAGGTCAGTAGAGTGTTGAGCATACACGGCATTTCGGATGTAGCACCTCACGAAAATGTCCAGAAGAGTGAGATCAGGTGGATGTGGTATCTGAGGCCATCTCGGCTGTTCCTGTTTATTAAGAAGTCTTGTACTTCAAGAGCAGCGGGGTAATCTTATTGGAAAATGGGCTGCTGATGCTATTGTCTTCCAGTTGCAGAATAATAAAATTCTGGAACATATAAAGGTAATTGCTTCAGCTGATGCTTGGTCACGAAACGGATGCTTGTATACACTGTTATGCATAAACGCCGTACCAAATGTTGAAAAGTAGACCCTTTCTCTGTAAATTGCACAAGGCGGAAGATTTTAACAGCATTCATTTTGACGCTTCACGCCATAAAAGCTGAACAGTCCCTTTGGATCAAGCTAAGTCTCAGACATAGTGGTCATCTAGAGATTTAGCGAATTACAGGGATAAACCGCTAATGTTTTCTGCAAATTTAGCTTTTCTTGCCAGTGAACTCCGGTTTATGCAAGTCGCTAAAAAGTATGACCATTTTTAATGTAACACCCTGTATGCAAAAGCTAAGACTACTTCATGCAAAGTGAAAATAGGGTCGAAAACGATTTTATATGCGTCTTATTATTTTCATAAAAAATTATCTATCATTATTTTATTCAGGAAAAAATTGCGGAAATTCAGGAAACCTTCGCAGATTTTAACATTTAATTGTACAATAGTCGATCGTTTAAACTCTTTTTTACAGGATCGTCGATGTGGTGAAGCGTTTCACATCTGAGGTTGTGATTGAGAAAGGTCAGACTGTTACCTTCCAGACAGAAAATCTAGCTTTACAAGCTGCCATTTTGGATCCAGAAGAAAACAATTTGCACAGTATGACATATAAAGCATATCACGTTACAAAGCCATTGGACATTCTAGAAAATGAACATGATCCAGAGGATGAAGAACAAGTAAGCGAAAAATCAGTCCTTCCTATAATTGAGAATTCAGAATTAGGATAATCTTGTGACGATTCCTGATGAGATAATTTATAATTAATTCTACTTTTAAATACGGTACATTTATATGGAAAAAATTATCTAAATGTATGGTGTATTTGAATTACGAAAAACATTGTAACAGTTCTTTTTACTTTTTTTCTACTTATGTTTCCATTTCATATGATAGCATAAAGTTAAGAATGTTAAAATTAAATACTTCTGAAAACAGTTCCATAGGTTTTTGACGATTCTAATACAGTCCATATTCAGGAGTTGAACAAAATAATAAAACCTTGATTTTAGACCTTGTGTGGAATACCTAGAAAACTACTTGACGAATTATCCTGAAACTTCAGGAGTGTAAATAGCATGTCACACCTTTATATTTCAGATTTAAGGAATTCCGTTTATAACATCATTAGTATCTCTCATCAACATATTTTTTTTATTTTTTATTTATTTATTTATTTTTTTATTTATTTATTTATTAAACAAAAAAAAATTAAGACACCACCGGGAACAGGTATGGCCAGTGACCGACAAGTAAGTACCCGGTGGATTACAGGAATAATAAACTAAAGAAATACATACAAATTTACATAAGTAATACAGGCAAAATCAAAAAAAAAAAACAAGATAGTAAAAACAAACCAATACCAATGAAAGAAAATAAAAATAATACTTAAAAACTATCAAAGAAATTAACGAAAAAAAACAAACAAAACAAATGATAAAAATAATAAAAAAATATTCAAAAAATGAATAAAATAAAAATAAAAAGACCTGAAAACAAAAAACAATTAGCTAAAAATAATTAATAATGGGTTGACGATGAAATTATCCTAAGGTGTCAGAAAAAACAAACCGGCGAAAAGAAGAATACGGAGCAAGTACGCGAAGGTTTGAAGGAAGCGAGGCCCAAATTCTAATTCCAAAATGAGATAACCAGTTATTACGGTAATTTCTTTTAGCAATAGGAAGAACAATATTTGAAGATTGACGGGTAGAATAATTATGTTTAGAATAGACATAAGTTAAAGTAATAGGGGTGTTAATGTCCAATAATGAATTGAGGATCTTGTATATGAAAGAGCATGTTTGCAATAATACTAACTGTGAGATCGTAGGGATGCCAATAACTTGAAAATTATGAGAAACAGAGATATTTCGAGGAACAGTAAACAGCACTCGGAGAAACCACTTTTGTAGTCTAAGTATTCTAGTGAGAGTAAAATCTGTAGTAACGCCCCAGAAAATCGCACCGTAGCAAAGGTTCGACTGGATCAATGCATAGTATAACAGTAGGAGGATATGACGAGGTAGGTAATACAACCTAGAAATTATCCCCATATTCCGATTTAGTTTACGCATAAGAACATCTATATGCTGATCCCATGCTAAATCATGTTGAATCACCAGACCCAGGTATCTAAAGGATTCGGTAAGTCCAATAGGCTTCCCATCAAGGTATACTGCAGGAGAATTAGGGACAAGACGCTTATTGCGCTGATGGAATAAAATAAGTTTGGTCTTATCAATATTAACTACCAGTTTGTTGCGGCTACACCACTCAGAAAGGGCATTAGTCACAGAGTTTAATGGTGTGACCAAAACAATAGGATCTTTATCGGCTAATAATAAAGCAACATCGTCCGCGTACATGATGGTTTTAGCAGGGAGTAAATTAGAAGGGAGATCGTTTATAAACAAAAGAAACAAGAGGGGTGATAGGATCGAACCCTGAGGTACTCCGCAAGACCTAAAAATGATAGAGGAAGAAATGTCGCCGATACACATACACTATATGATCAAAAATATCCGGACACATGAACGTTTGCGCTCTAGCCACGATTTCATGAAAATCAATAGGGCGTTGCACATCCCTTTGCCCGAATCACAGCTTCCACCCTTCGGGGAAGACTTTCCACCAAATGTTGGTAGGTACTTTCCGGAATGTTCCTCCATTCCTCCCGAAGAGCGAGAATCAGTTCAGGTACAGAAGTTGGCCGATGTGATCTGGCCCGCAAGCGTCTTTCCAATTCATCCCACAGACTCTCTATAGGATTGAGGTCGGGACTTTGTGCCCGCCAACCCATTTCTTCGACCCTTGAGTCCGCAAACCACTGCTGTACACGCCTCGCTTTGTGGCACGGAGCATTGTCGTGTTGGTAGAGAAATGGCCCGTTTCCGAAAAATTGCCAGAACGTTGGAAGTGCACAGTTGTCCAAAACATTCAGAAAACGGTCGGAGTTCATGATTCCTTGCACAGGAACGAGCTGGCCCAGTCCGTACCATGAAAATGAGCCACACACGAGGACTCCTCCTCCTCCGAACTTAACTGTGGGCTCTGTGCACTCAGGTAAGAAGCGTTCTCCAGGTATGCGCCAAACCTAAACTTGTCCATCGGATTGCCAGAGTGTGTAGCGAGATTCGTCTGTCCACATTACACGTTTCTATTGGTCCATTGTCTAGTTTCTGTGGGCTTCGCACCACTCCAGACGTCGCTTGGCGTTGACCCTGCTGATGTGGGGCTTGTGGGCAGCAGCACGGCCATGGAATCCCATCGTGTGCAGTTCCCGACGAATTGTCATGGTACTGGCATCATTTGCAGAGGCGTTTCGAAACTCTGTGGCAATTTTTTCCGCCGAGGACTTCCGGTTGCTGCGGGTGACACGACGAAGCACTCGACGGTCTCTGTCCGTTAGTTTCTTGGGTCTACCGGTTCGTTGTTGAACTGTTGTTGATCCCCGGGTCTTCCATTTCATAATGACGTCGCCTACTGTTGACTTGGGTATCTGAAGAAGGCTGGAAATGTCACGCACGGACTTGCCGCATAGGTGACATCCAACGATGGTTCCACGTTGGAACTCACTGAGCTCTGCCGAACGACCCATTCTTGCCAATGTCCAAGCAGAGTTGTGTCTGAAGGTGTGGGAAGCTATTTAAATGATGTGCAAGTCATTATCATGTGACATTGGGCCAATCGATGATCTGTGAGGGGTGTCCGGATATTTTTGATCATATAGTGTATAATAGGACCTGTTATTAAGAAAATCAGCAATCCACCTCAGCGGAGTACCATATATATGAAATTGACGTTCTAATTTAGACAATAATAAAGGAACAGGGACCGAATCAAAGACCTGAACAAAATCCACAAACAAAACCCCAACCAACTTGTTATTCATCATCTCCGCGGAAATAAATTCGACAAGCTCATAGCAAGCAGTTTCTGTGTTTCGACTGGGAACAAAACCATGCTGGCAGGGAGTAATAAACCTATTAGAGTGGACAAAATGGAGAAGTCGCACATAAAAAATCTTCTCAAAGATCTTTGAGAATATAGGCAATATTACTATAGGCCGGTAATTCCCGTAACAGCATGGATCCCCTTTTTTAAAAATGGGTGTAACACGGGCTGACTTTAAAGAGGTAGGAAAAGAGCCTGACAAAATAGAAACATTGAAAATGCCTGCCAGAGGAATTGAAAGAACATGCTTCAGGGCAATAATAATATCTGCACGATAACCCAAAGGATCTGCAGACTTTGAAGGTTTCAGTCTGGAAATTATATCACAGACTTCTTCTGGCGTAGTGGGCAGACAAAAAAAATTTGAAGCTAAATTGGAATAATTGCACTTACTCTCAGAAGCATTGCTAACCGATACTGCAGCTGGTAATAAAACATTTAAAAAATCAGTTAAAGAAGAAGCGGATATTTGCTGTCCAGAATTAAAAGGAGATCTAGAAGGAGGGCGGCCGACGGATACTTCACGCAATACCTGCCACTTGTCTTTAGAAGAAGCAAGCGCCAAAAACAACGTATTAAAGTAATTTGCCTTTGCTCGGCGAACAGAGGTCTTAACAATATTAGAAAACGCCTTGAATTTCTTAATCGCTACCACTGAGAGGTTCTTGCGAGTTTTTAAATAAAGAGTATTCTTTTTCTTAATCAAACTTAAGATCTCCGAAGTTATCCAAGGACTACGTTCTGACAGAGAATCACAGTCTGTAACCTTTGACTTAACTAGAGTAAAATACCGATCCCATCCAATCTGAAGCTGTGATCTAAATTGCCGAAATATACTATCAGAATCCTGGCAATCAACTAAGATGGAGTTCCAATAGAGTGGTATTCAGTCAGAGCGTGGAATAACGTCCAGAACGTGGTTGTTTATATTGATAGTATCAGTTTTAGCAGCAAGGAATGGCGTCTCACACAATCAGTTGAGATCTTTAGAATTTTCTAATATGTTTAGATAAACATTATCTATAACTTCTCTAAAGGAATATACTAAATTGCAAAAGCCATATGAAAAATAAATTTTCTCCAGTTATTAGCTCATGACGAAACTTCCCTACACATTTTCAGCAAGAACTTGAGCAACTGCACGCCCAGATGTGGTATTTTCTTATTTGTTTTAGAATAATTTCTTACACCTCTCGAAAGATTTTAATAAAAAAAAGAAATAATAATGATTTTTTATTTATTTGTTTTTTGTTTATTTATTACTTTTTATAACTATCCCCCTTAAAACGTGAATCATTAAGGCAAGCATCGTACGTGACGAAAAAGACAGGCCTTAGCCAACACCACCTAGACAGAAGGCCTGCGCACAGAAACGTCATATATTGTTATATTACAATGAAGCGGCTATTGTTAATCCTATTTCTACGAATAAAAAGCCCTAAATTTGGCCGTTTGATGATGATGTAACAATGTATGACATTTTTTTGTGAGCAAGCCTTCTGTCTAGGTGGTATTGCCAACACCTCCTAGAAAGAAAGCCTATGCACTGAAAATTCATACATTGTTACGTGGTTATAAGAAGTCATAATTTAGGGCTTGTTATTGGTAGAAATACGAGTAATAATGCCTTTTGATGATGATGTAACAATGCATGAATTTTCAGTGCATAGGCTTTCTTTTTAGGAGGTGTTGGTATTGCCCTAGTACGAAAAAGTACCTCTTCTTATTAGTCGAAGCAACAATATAATCTTTATTGTTTCTAACAAACAAAAAAATACTGATTGCTAAAATTCAAGATGGAAACAATGAATATTACATTGTTGCTTGGACTACGATGGTCAGGTTACTTTTTAGTGCCACGGCGTGTCTTTTTCGTCGGCTGCGGCATGTATTAATTTCATCAACCATTGTTCACTCAGCCGATTGTTGATGTAAATACCACGGGCTGATTGTTCACACATGCAAGGAAACAAATGTAAACCAAGTCTATTTCATATATATAGATATAAAGATTATTAATTTCTACGTTTTTAATAGACTTATCACCAGTCTTTAGTTAATTTTTCTTGACCTCAGTATAAAATATTACACAGCCTTTTCAATGTTATATACAATTAATGTGTACCACAAGTTAAATTTACTTTGTAGTTCAACAATAACAGATTATATTCGGCAAACGTATAGAGTTTTTGCCAAAAAAATATACTAGCACTTTAACAGATGCTATCTAACAGGCAAATTATATACATAGCTAACTAATCAGGTTCAAATTACTAAGGTACTTGAAGATTTAAGGACCAATCAGATAAATTATTCTGTTCTGTGTTTTACACTTATGTTTAAACATAAACTACAGTAAACTAAACTGGAACCCGCCAAAATTTGACGGTAAAAAACTGTCCATCTAATAATTATTATTCTCCATCACTTTAATTAAAAAATTAATAAATAAAAAATCATCAGAGCAACAAATAGAATAATAGAGCAGCTTAAAAGCAGAGAACGCTGCATGTTTCCCATGTCAGTTAAAGGAACAGCCTTCTACCACGCCTGCGCAAAAGCCAAATTTTGCGGATGGACGCAAAGTTAGTTTTTATCATATCCTACGCATGCGCTTAAAGCACTTTTATTTGTAAATTACCGCTAATTAATAGTAATTATGGACAAAAAAAACTAACTTTGAAAAATCTATATACTGCAGTATATTCTCCAACGAACTGTCGAAAGAATCGCCCTTGGAACTTAAATATGCAGATTATAGAAACCAGTAATTCCACTAGACACTTTAGCCAACGCTGATCGCATTGAGCGCCTCTTGTGGAACTCAACAGTAACTGATATTCATCTCATGATGTCTGAATAACTTTAGTTTTACTTTCTCAAATGTGTATATATTATTGGCATGACTCTCTATTTATAGGTGTGACCAGTTTCAATTTAAAATAGGAGGTGCAATCAAAGAGAACCGGGACTAGATGCGCATCTCGCCAACGAATGGCAGCACAAGTCCGCAATTACTGCACGTTATAGCCCTAATATTCATAAATCAGCTTTTCAAAGGAATGCTAGACTCTTTGTTTTTTCAAAGGATTTTATTTCATGTGCATTAGGTACTAGGAGGATACTGCTATTGTGACCACATGTGTGAGATCATCTGCGATTTAAACATGGACATTAAATTTGAGAACGAGGAAATTCGAATAGTGAGCAATCTGAGGGAGCACGTTCGGGGAAAGATCTGTGACGTGAAAAAAAAAATTGGATGCTCCACCACCACAATGCCCCGTCTCACCTCAGTTTCTTGCAAAAAACAACAAGATTTCGCTTTCACACACCACCCTACTCGCCAGATTAGGCTCCTGCAGACTTTGCCCTCTTTCCGAAAATGGATCCAGTTGTAAGGTCGCCGTTTTGATACAATTGAACCGATCCAGTGCGAATCACAGAAAATGCTTGATTCGTTTCAACAAAAAGACTTCAAGGACACATTCCTGAAAAAGCAGGAATGCTAGACTCTTTGTATGGCTTCTCAAGGGGACTATTTTAAAGGGGACACCGTGTAAATAAATTTAAATAACGTACCTATTCTTTAAAAGAACCAGTCACAGAACTTTTTGATCGCACCTCGTAAATCACATAGTCCTGAATGCATTTATTTAATACTCCAAAATAAAAAATTACTCATTTTTGTAGTTTGCATATATTCATAGTAACATTCTTTAAATTTTATTTTACAGGTACCTACAATAACAATTCCCAAAGAAGCCTTGTATGTCGCGGCTCTGCAAAATAATGAAGACGTCAGAGTGCAATTCATTTCTTTTAAAAATGCAAAATTTTTCAGGTAATTAACTTTTTACGAGTTCTTAAATTATACGAAGATCGATTCAGAAATCATGGCAAATATTAAACAAGAAATATATAACAGAGGGTTCCACAGTAAAATGGGACTGCAGCATTGGTAGGTTGCCGATTGTCGACAGGGCAGTCCAAATGTTGAATCCCACGTCAAAGAACCATATCCAAAAAAGAAAAAAAAGCAGATCAGCAACGACTGATAAGGAAAAAGCTGTCGCCTGATTACAAAATTTCATAGCAATAAATAATATTTTGGAGCAACGATTATTTCATTTACTAATTTTGATAAGGCCTAATTAAAGGTTTCAAAAGGTGTGGCTAGTTTTAAAAAAATATGATGATTATATTTGATTGCATATCTCATTCGGTCATTTTCTTAAAAGGATGACCATAGGAGACCATGAAGTTTCATTTTAATAAACCTTCGCGTTTCTGACCAATATTCTGAAACGTGTCACTACAATTTTTAAAAGGACAAAACGAACGATTGCTGCCTGCCAAGAGGAACATGACCAGAAAAATTTTCTGCCTTACCCAAGTATTGAGATACACAGGCTCGCTTATTTCATCCGATGATTTAATTTAAAGGATGCCATCAGGATACTATAAAATTGCAAATACGCTGTGAACGCAATAAACTGAATAGAGGAAAGTGCCCAAAAGCGGGCCCCCTCAAATTTTTGAAGAGTGCGTTAGTAGAACTCTTCTTCTAGACCACCCAAATAAATGTACACTCCATTATAGATTTTCTATTGTCTTCTTCGTCTGTAGCTCATTTGCTGTCGGGGATGCAAAATCTCAGAAACAAGGCCAATCTGTCGCCCCATTTACAAGCCAGGGTGTCGCGGCCACCTGCATATAATGCAACCCTTGCACCTTCACTTAAGATGCCCCTAAGGTGGGATTAATATTAAATGAATGTCACCTTAATTACTTTCATTTCTGCTGCAAGCTACAATGGGTTTCTTTCTTTCATAATTGTATTTAGTGGTCCATTCAAAAATAATTTATAATTATCCTCTATGCAGTAATTGATAATATCCTGGTGATGATGCAAAAGATACTCGAATTTATAAGAAGCGGTCAAGTAATTTAACAAATCAGAGAAGTTCAAATAACAAACAAACAAACTAAGGGCAATAATCAATCAGGCGCGACGATGGGTAAAGAGTGACTTGCCAATAGAAAAATTAACTTATGGGCAACCACCTGATTATCAGCATTGCGTCATCGTCGTTATTGAACTGTTTGGTACACGGTTTATTCCGGGCTGTTTCCAGGAATTCGCTATTTACTTTTTAGGAGGGAAAATCAAAAAGTAACGTTATTTTTTTAAGAAAGTGCTGGAACAGACATGAAAAAACAAAACATACGAAGTACGTTTCGACTTTCTGGTTATTTCTCTATGTATGAGTCATTGCGATTAAGGCATTTGTCCCATCGTGGTACAAGTTTTTGAATGCCCATCGTGGAATACCGCCACTGGCGCACTTCATCTTGGTAAACTTTTTGCTCCAAGCCCACACATTTGCGTAGGCCGTACACTTTCTGCATTTCACTTGGGTGGATGACATTTTGCATGAAGTATAACGAATTACAGTCTTTTGTTCTTCCAGCGTGGACGATGTGATCAACGGCGCCACCCTGCCGATTGCGATTGCACACCTCCATTAAGTATCTGCACCTTCACGGTGCTTTTAAACGATAGGGGAAGGCGAAAAGTTCAAAAAGTATATTCACTTTTCCCACCACCCACTACAATGTTTTCGTAAAAATAAATAATATTACTTTTTTGATTTTCCCTCGTATTTGGTGACTCTCGCGTTATTCGATTGTCCAAGATTCTTGCTGAAGAAGCTGACATCGTAAATGAAATGTACATACGAGGTTTTACTATACTCTTGTTGTGGAGTAGTGTTTTCGCTCTTTATTTCTTTTCCTGGTGATGATTCGATCTCAGGTACCGTGTTAATTATGCGAAGTACCGTCCTTTATCTTCGATGTTACGCGTAAAAATGCTGTTACGGCCTTCGGCTTTTTATGAATTGGACAAAGCGAGTTCACTTGTCAAAGATTGGCGCAGAAGAATTGCCTTGACATGTTTCAGGTCATGTAGAGCTGTAAGGAATTATGGTGGTAAAAACCCAATATTAGAAATTTCTTATCAGTAAACACGGATAATTAATTCTAAAGTTACAATATTTTACTTTTGACTATTTTCGAATGCAACATCGTCTATACCCTATCTTTTTCCATTTTCGAATGTCTTATCTTTTGTCTGATTTGAAATAAAAATTTCTAAATTTTAAAACCTCTTTTTTAAATTTCTTTCTCAACCTCCGCTTTTCAGAGAGAAAAATGCGAGTTCCAGTACGGAAAAGGACCAACAAGTTTTGATTGCCACGATCTCTAATGCCACCATATCGAACCTTTCTGTTCCTGTTGTTTACAGTATGCAATCTTCAACAAATTTACCTCAGTTGTGTGCCTATTGGAAAGAAGAAGGTAACGATTTGATTGAAATACATATACAGGGTGTTTCTAATGGTAGTTTCCAAACGTTACACACAGTTTGGGGACAACATAACAAACAGTTTTTACCATAGAATGGGGAAGGTGTGGTCGGTAGCCTACCATTTTCCGGCTATAGGGGAGAGAATTGATGCAACGTGCAAATAAAAAAAATAATTAGTTTATTGACACGTGAAAAAAAGTTTACAAAAGCTGCTCAAAGTGTCCACCAGCCATTTCGATTCATGCACTGCTTCGTCGCAATATTGATTCCCGTATGTCGCTGGCGACTGCAATGCGGGCAACCAGCTCTTCAATGGTTAGACGAGTGCCTTCATGTGACCCCACAAGAAGAAGTCAAGGGAAGTAAGATCCGATACTGGGAGGAAATGCAACTGGTCCACCTCTACCCATCCACAATTACCGAATGTGTCATTAAGATGTCACGCACAACACGGCTGAAGTGTGCGGGCGCCCCATCATTTTGGAACCACATCCGTCACAGAATATCTAGCAGCTCGGGCAGCACATCACCGATAAAGTGAAGGTAGTTAAGTCCACTGAGTCGAACTGGCAGAATGTAAGGGCCAACCAGTACATTACCAGTAACCCTAGACCATATGTTGAGACTGAACCGATGCGATCTGCATGGGTAACCATGCCTCGTGGATTGTCTTCATCACGCCGTCTCTGGTAAATGTTGCCTCATCAGTAAAGTGTACTAGTTTGGGAAAGTCTTTTTATCATGTGTAGTCCCTAATTTACCAGTGTGATCACCTCTCTCCTTCATAGCTGGACAATGGTACGACTCCGATTCCTCCCCCACCCCCCCACATGCTATGGTAAAAACTGTTTGTTTTGGTTTCTTCTAACTGTTGTAACGTATGATAACTACCTTTAGAAACACCTTGTGTATAAAATTATTATTAATGTTATTATTAGTGTTTGGGGAAACCAAACTAAGATCAAATCCGGAAGCCAAGTTACACAGGCGAACCCAAGAGAGGGCCAAGCCCAACGGGCTCAAATGCAAGGAACGGATTGCTCGTGGGAGTATAGATGTTTGGGTGTAGGAATTTCTTTACTATGTGGCAAGTATTTAAGACTGTTGCTTTGTATAAGGCTTTTGTATAAGACCGGGTTTAAATTCAGTGTTGACAGGCTTTTGTGTAATGAGTGTGAAATAACCCCAGTGGCAGAATGAACGATAGGAACAATGTGTACTCTGGTAACTCCCCAAAGGCGTTTTATTTCATGTGCATAATCCGTATATACATTGATTTTGTCAGTATATGTCTTTTGTAAATTGTGTGGATTGGGATGGAGATATCAATTATGTAGGTCACTGTGTTTTACTTATCTACTAGTGTATTATCTGGTCTGTTATGAGGGATACTTTTGTCAGTGATTATTGCTCTGTCAAACTTAGTTTGTGTTGTGTTCTCTAAGACAATGTCTAAGATATATGTATAGTATGGAGTGCAGATCTCCCTAAGCTTGTGTATCTTAGCTAGATGTTGATGTATGATGTTGCTTATCTGGTTAAGTTTGTGTAAATAATCTGTCTGTGTGAGTATTTTGCAACTGGATATGACGTGGTGGATGGTTTCCCCTGCGATATGGCATTTCCTGCACGCCCTATCAGTCGATTCTTTAATAATATGTTTTCTGTAGTGTTGAGTGTTAATAACCTGGTCTTGAATGGCAATCATGGTTCCTTCAGTTTCTTCAAAGAGACTCCCTTCATTCAATAAAAAGTTCGACGATTTTTTGTTGACGTGCGGCTGGTTGAGATCAGTAGGATGTCTACCATGGTGTTGTTTTCCGAGCCATGATTGAAGTTTAGTGCATGTTGTAGAGGATTATTATGGGTGTTCTGTACGCTGCTCAGATTAAAAGATGTGTATATTTATCAGCCATGCAGATTGCTTTGTGTAATGGTTATGTGTGTTGTTTAGAGTAAAAGAATTCTCTGAGCGACTGAGTCTGTTTCTGTTGAGGTCTATTATATTATATCAATAAGATCGCTGCTTCCCTCTGAACTATGCAGGGTGAGTATTTCGATAGCTGTTTGTCCTTTATAAGCGATTTACATTGTTTCCTATAAGTCCCTCAAAATCTGTGTGTGTCCACTGTATGACTACAAAGGAGTAGGAGAGTTTTGGGGTGGCATAAGTATTGATGGCCTTGATTAGATTCCTGGAATATAAATGTGTTTTAAATATTGCCTCTACCTTATGAAGATATTGTTTAGTAAGTATGTTCTTTATATGTTTGTGTTCCTTCCAGAACCATAACCTCTTCAAAGGCAACTGGAAGTTAGATCGTGACCTACTTCATTGTATCGAGCAGAAATTAATTGATTTATTTTGGGATATTTCCAAACAGCTCTGAAATAGGGAAGAAACTAATTGAAAAAACTAATAGGGACTGCATCGAAAGCTAGTGACAAGCAAGCTGAAATTGCAGAAGCTTTTAGCAAATCAATCACAAATACTGTAAGAGCGTGCTGTCCCTTGAAATAAAGTAAAAAAAGGCTTAAAAAACTATGTATAAACATTTATGTAAGCCTACAAGATACTAACAGGACTAAGAGATTAAATAAAAATTGACTTTCTCATTGCCCCGATTATGAATAATGACTCTGGGGCGAGTGGTGAGGACACGCTTCTGAAGGACTGTTGGAAATATATTAATAGTAGATTTGTTTTTCAACAATCTCTGCTCAGCAATTGATTGAAGGCGCAAAGAGCATTTCAGCGTCTAAGGCTTATATTATACCCGATATTCCCGACTTTATTTTTATAGGGTGTTTAACTATCTCAGTTACTTTCATGCTACATATGTTTAATTCGTCTATTAAGCTTAGTCGATATCCCGATGTGGAAGCAAGTTACTATTCAGCCGATCCCGAAGAAGACAGACGATAAGGGATGTATAGCCTATCGACCATGCACAAAACCGTTTCAAAAATAACAATGAGTCCTTAATAATGAAGAAGGTTCTTCCCCCCCTCAAGGAATCGTCAGTGACTTAATTGCCAACGTTGAG
This sequence comes from Rhysida immarginata, assembly GCA_023313115.1. Classification (NCBI taxonomy): domain Eukaryota; kingdom Metazoa; phylum Arthropoda; class Chilopoda; order Scolopendromorpha; family Scolopendridae; genus Rhysida; species Rhysida immarginata. Next base: position 223,894 of record JAHWFO010032465.1, read on the forward strand.
CTTCCGTGTTTTGAATACAATAACCCTGATTTCGTTCCCGGCTAAACTATTAGAATTTTTTATATCTAGTCAGCTTGTTAAATTTATTGAAATTTTGGAAAATAAAATGCCTGATTAAAGGAATGTTTCGATAAAATAATTTACGTTTTTTATACGTTGTTATAATATTCAGAGTCGAATTATTCCACAACACAATTTCCGCCCCATGAGGTCAACGCAATCTAACCTTGTAGCCTTTCTTCATTATATCACCTCGCAAGTGGACAAAAGGCAACAGGTCGATACTTTATTCTTATAATTTTCTAAGGCCGTCGACCAGGTTAAGATCAAACTTTTGCTTTATAAATTACGCATAATTGGTCTTGAGAATAATGCTTTAGCTTGTTTGCTTCTATGTGGATTGGAAGAAGTTTTAAGCTTCGTCTTCAAGATGCCAAGTTACCAGCTTTTCCGATTAAGAGTAGTGTATCACAGGGTTCTCTGCTCGGGCCCCTATTATACAATATTTTTGTAGCAGATCTAGCCCATCTATTCAAAATACTAATTTAAGCTATTTTACTCAATTGTGAACTGGAGTAGCTGCAAGGTTTACAAAATGGTTTCATGTCAAGTTATCAATTGTTTCTGAAACCCCGGGTTTGACCTTAATGCGCAAAAATCTTGTGTGATTTCTTTTAATAGAAAAACAGCATCTTTTCTATTCAATTATCACATCGGAAGCAAGTTCCTCGCTAGGAAGAACTTTATTAGAGAGTTAGGAGTTATCTTCGCCGGTAACTGCTCGTTCACATCGGCCAAGTTAATTTAGATATTTCCCGTCGTTTAGACCTAATAAAAGCGGCTGGTACATTTTTTCTCCGATATTAATATATTTCTTAAACTTTATAACGCATGTGTTGCTCCCATTATTCTCTACTACATTTGGATTTCGTACGAAAGTAACATACTGTCACGTCAAGAGATGGCGCTAGCAAATCGAAAGCGATCTGTTGACATGACGCAAGAAAGCAAATCGAGATCGAGCCAAATCGAAAGAGTAAGTGCGGTGCGAACCCTGTATCACCGTGCGAGGATGGACTAGTCCAGAATGCCATAAACGGTCGTACTGCATGCTCATTAAAGTTGCATAATTGTTTGTCTAATGAGCTAATTAAGAGCGCTTATAAGAGAGATGTGGAACGGGGAAAAGTTAGAGAGTTCATAGTCTTTGACAATGGAACAAGGAGAAAGTTCGTAGATTACTCTGATGCGAGAAGAGGAAAGTTCTCGAGCTTCGGCTACGCAGATGGAAGAAAGGCCAGAGATAATGATGGACGATGCTACGAGAAGCCTTCATCTTTGAGCTGCGCCAGGACGACCGCGAAAGTGAAACTGATGGAGTTCCCTCATCGATATCGACAGCGTGAAAGCTCAGGTGCGTCGGTTGGTGGATAGCAATAATTTTTGCTTCGGTCCTAAAGCGAAAAAGAATGTTATTTCTGACAGAACTGAAGTTACTGAGTGCTTAAGCAAAGCAGCCAGTTTACCCTCAAGGTTCGCATTCGATCTTGGATAATCTTTGTAATAACTTTTATGTGAATTCTTGTTGCAGCATTGATTTCTTGAAAGGTTCACATGGGAGTAAAGGACCAGTACAGACTTATTTCAGCCTAATTCCGCAAAGCAATGAGCCAGATGTGTGAGCAGTATTGGCTTCGGTGCATGTGGGCATTCCAGCCATTCCATTCGAGCCAGAGCTCACGCTTCAGCTGGATAGAGATGACCACGACATCACCACAAGTTTGACCATAGGCAGCATCAAGGAGGACTCTAACGAGCTGGATGCCAGGGTCCCAAGACCTCAGTGAATCAGGATTTTCTCCGAGAGAACTCCTCGCCGCCTTGCCCACCATCAGCGAGTACAGCAAGGCACGACGGAACGATTTCAACCACATCATCCCTGCCTCGCTTGGCTACTCTCTTCATTGTGGTAAGGATTTTCATATGAATGTTTTCTTTTGAATGCTCTTGCTTGGTACTTATTTCCGTTCTCTCCTGTTAAACTTCTTAATTGGGCTTAGTCGTTAATTAATGTTTTAAGTGTTAGTTTAACTCTTACATTTCTCTTTGTGCAGGTAGGGTTCTCTCATCGCGGTTGCCACCTTCATGTACAGTGGTGCCTGGCGTCATCTCGACTTGCGTTTTCCTCGCGGAATCATTTGATATTTCCGCAAGCCTGGATGTTTCAATCTTGATTGAATTTTATATTGGCCAGTTAAACATAGCTCTGCTATTTAAACATGTATAAATCAATTACAATTATTTTGCAGTAGAATTTTTGTACTTCAGAGTTGATTTATTTGCTTATTAAACAATTTAATCTTAATTATTAAGCCCTCCCTCTTTTCTCCTGATCACGGCTTTAACCTCTGGGGTTTGAATTGGGAAAATTAATCAATTTCTTATAGAAGCACGTGACAGTAGGGGGAGGCACTTGTTAGCAAGCGTTTAATGATTCGGAATTTTTGTATGGGCCTTTAAGAATTAGGTGTTCCTGCTTCCACAGGTTTATTGTTTATAGCTAATATATTTTTCTTTCTTTCTCGTTCTAGTTGGTGGATAGGTGCTTCGAGTTTGGAACTCTCAACAAGGTTTGGAAATTAGTTGACAGGGTGAGGCGCTATTAAGGTCTCGAGTTGTTGCTACTAGGACGGTATTTCAAGAAAGCTTGGATGGTGTTCTTTGAAGGAGAGCGGTGCTATAGCAGGGGATCTGGAACTGTCAAACCATTTTTCTTAGAAGTTCATCAAGTGTTGGTGAGGATTTAGTTTCTAAGACGGGTTGAAAGGACAGGCTAGCTAGACAAAAATTAAGTTAGAGAATTTATATTCAATTTAATAACAGAAAAGAGGAGTGTTATAGAATAGGGGTTGCACGTAAAATTAGTCGGGAGGTGGAGATTAGTTAGAGCATTGAGAGTCATAATTAAATTAGTAAAAAGGATGAAAGGAGGCAGAAATAAACAAACGCGATCGTGTAATGGTAAAGAAGGGATTCTCCATGTGCAATCCATGCGATATGGGAAGGGTACGTTTGATGACCATGTAGAAAGGTTTTGCTAATTAATGGATAGGTTTGAGGTCACGAAATCTACATTAATTTGTGAGTACTTTGGAATGACTCTACCAGTAAGTGTGCAATTACAGGTATCCAATTTAATAGAAGAAGATAACGTGGAAAAATTATTAGAAGGGGCTAAAATTGGTGTTCAGCAAGCAGCAATGGATGTTTTGCAGGACAAGGGAGCCACGGGAAACAATAATTTTCGGACGAATCGTGTAAAAGTGGATTCAGGATCTCCAGTAAAGAGAAATATTTGTAAAAAGAGAGACGCTAGGCGGAAGAAAAAGAATGCTGGAGTGCCATTTGGAGAGGAGAAAGTATTTATAATTGAAAAGCATACAAAAGATGATAAGGAATCGCAGATTCTAGGAGTTAATCTAGATGATTCAGAAAACCAGGCTTCTTCTACACAGGAAAGTTGTGGGAGAGAGCAAAATTATATTGAGGAAATTTTATTATATGGTAATTGGGCCATGATTAAGAAACTTATAGCATTACTAAAGACGGTCATAAATTTCTTCCATAATTTATTGAAGCAAATGTAAGCAGAATTGGAAGCTGGTAAAGCTTTAGTTTCCAAAGGCTCGATAAATGAAGAGGCAGTTTGCAGCGAAGAGAGGAACTTAGAATTGAGTGAAATGCAAATAGCCAATGATTCGGTTGGTTCTGGTAGTCTTAACGTAATAGCAGGCTTATTAGTAAAACGTGATAGTAAAGAGCTAAAAACAGAATTGAGTCGGGAAGCTAGAGTAAAAGAAGTTTCACAATCCAATTTAATTGATCGCTATGAGGAAATAATTAAAAACAGCCAAGAGAGAGAAGTGTGGGAACAATCATTGGCGTTAGTAGAAGTGGAGGCTATGAGCATAATAAGTAAGCAGTATCTAAGTGAATGTTTAGCAGAATTAGCAGAGGTATGTTTAAGTAGGTTGGTTGCAGAAATTAAAGGGAATTTGGCGTTAAAAATGGTAACTAAAAGTGGTATTAAGAAAGCAAGGAAATTCTCGTGGTGGAATCTTTTGGAGGTTGATGATCATAAACAGTTTAAAAGCTGTAATGCCAAAAGTAGATTTTGACTTTCCGTTAAGGTTACAGATAAATATAAAAGCAGTTTATGACGATTTTTCCCCTATTTTGACTGAAAAATAATTCTTACGATAAAAGCCTTGACGTGATTTCGTGGTGAGACATGCCGTTAAAAGAAAGTGAAATGAAATAAAGTGATCAAATAGAAATATAGCAAATGGAAAAAAATATATCTATTAAACAAAACTGGACACTGAGAAAAAATATAATATGAACTAAGAAAAATATGTTTTCTAGTTAACCACGTCATTGTTATGGATGAGCAAATATCTTACCTGGGAATCCTTTGTTAAGCGTGCGTCGTAGGTAACAATGCGTAGTTATCGCCTTGGAGATTGTTAGAAGTTTTTTGGGGGTAAGAAGCTTTCGTCGAGGAAGAATGACATAGTTTTTGATCTGGCCAGAAGAATGTAGACTCCGGGCTTTACAATGGTGGGATCCGAGTCCGGGACGAATTTATAAGCGCGATGCCAGGAAGCGTGAAAAGAATAAGCAAAGCAATTGAGCTTATAGGTTTCGGCCAATGTAAGATGAACGTCGAAGGAAAATTGGATCTGGAGTTCATTGCATAATCCACCGCATTCTTCCTGTAGGGAGCAAATTAACGCAGGCCATGTTTGCCGTATTCTGCCACAGGCAGTCTTTTGTATTTTACTCTTTTCAGGAGAAGTCGAAAAAGTGAGATGGGACGTTACCCGGCCAGCTCCGGAAAGGGGTCGATTTTGGTGAGGCAAGGCACACATGGAACGAAGTACCATTACATGTTCGGCCCAAATTGCAGTTCACGCCCAGATTGGATGGTATGATTTTGATGTTAGCGTCAGCTGTTAAATTGAAGCACAGAGGTATCCAATAGTCTTAAGATCAGCGCTCTCTTACTAATATAACTAACTAACCCACCGTTAGGGCCCCGCCCCCACTTACCTTTACCCGTCGATCAGGCAGTGATCTTGTACTCTCTTATGTAAATAGAAAAAAACCTACAAAAGACAACAGACTCTAATTTAGTTAGACGGAACATCGAGAATCAAGATTAAAGTACCCAACCCCTTAGAACAAAAATTGTTTTTAAACAAGGGCAAAGTAACAAAAAGACTCGTTGAAGTTTGTAGACTTACCTCGCAAATGCATGCATAATTCGATCAAGGAAATTAGACCGTGGAGTGCATCCCGATTCGATTTATAGACCAAAAGAAGAGAAATAAACATTGTAATTTACTGAATAATAACAGAAAAACATGGCGCTTAAGTAAACAGTACGCATAATCATTAAGGCGGCTAAGGAGCCATAGTCCCAGAATAATTAAATTTTTACTAATTTTTTTTCTTTCCGGAAGCTGTTGGCGACATTTAGAGTAAGACCAACTGATTTAAGTGGAGATTATTTGTAGAAACGAAACCTGAAGATCATCAGGGATTTATTTGATAACTATTGGAATCAGCTCGAGGCATTGAATAATAATAGTTACGAGAGTCCGTTATTAAGAGTTCTGAACTTACATCTAAAAGTAAAATGACTCAAGTTAATGATATTGTTAAGAAACAAAGAATAAGAAACCTATAATATATTTGAAGAATAAAGCCACAGTTTTTAAACAGAGATAAGAGCGTCCGGTGTTTTGGTTTTCAATGAATAACTTATTAGCGTACAGTCCTTTACCTTGGTATAACAGCTCAATATTTATTGGGGGTGGCGTGGGTTTAGTTTAAGTAACGGTGAATCTGAGCGTTACAAAGCATAAATGTGCTAAGCTTAATTTCATCAGGGGAATTCCAAGTAAGGCATCAAATTAGTTTGGAATCTTTTTGTAACCTTAGAAACAAGCAAAAGTTGCTAGTAGCTAATAGTGAGGAAAAATTTAAGCATAGACTTAAAAAAGATTTAATTGATTATCAGTTAGCCCTAACAGGCGAAAGTAGTATTTCGCCTGAGCCCGAGAATAGAAATAAACGTAGATTGGAGGAACAATGTCGTGAGGAAAAGCCGAATAATAGAGAGAAAATGCTAAATCATTCATTAATGCAGGACGACAGTATAGGTCGGTTTATGATAATTGTTAATCAGCAGAGGGAAGAATTAAATACATTATTGCTGACAATTGACCAATTGCAATGGAGAATAAACGAGTTAGAAAATAAACTTGAAGTTAACCATGGTAGGTCTGATAAAAGTAAGCTCAGATAGAAAGGTGGCATTGAGAAATTGAAAGCTACTTATGGTTCCGACAGTTATCAGAAAGGTGTTTTTAAAGCTAAGTTTAGGAATAAGTCCAAGAAGGTTTTTGGTCAAGAGAGGTTTGAGAAAAAAGTGAAAGACAGATATTTTGAAGGCAGCCATGGGTATAAAAATTTTAAGGAAGTAAATGTAAGAGAGTATAGAAATGAAAGATATTCACAAAAGAAAAAAAATAGACTAGAAAATAATGCAAACGGTCATTATAAAGGAGATCTTAGTTTTGGGAAGAAAAATCATGTGTTTAAGGAAGATAGCAATGATTTTAAGAAAGCTAAAGGGGCTGAAGAGGAATTGAAAAACTATAGAATTTTCTGGAATTCTAGCTTATCTGCAGAGACAGATTTTCTCAGCCCGGTGTAGGGGAACCTGGCAGAAAGGGTTTTTCCAGAGTTAACTGTCAAGAAACTTTAAAAAATAGTTGGCATGTTAGGAGGGCAAGCAAAGCTAGGAAAATTCTTGGGTAAGATTATTGCAGAAAGAGCAAGAAAGAAAGGAAAGAAATACATGGTTCTCCCCAGTTGGATGGAAGCATTTCTACAAAACTTAATCTAGAAAACAAAATTTTCCAGAGCTCAATTGAAGCAGGGGAAATGGAAAAAGGGGTTGTGCAAAAATCCCATTTTAAGCCGCAAATGATAAAGCAAACTTTTCATTGCGGGTTTACTGGGGGGATGGTGTCACGTCAACAGATGGCAGTAACAAATCGAAAGCGATCTGTTGACATGATGCAAGCAAGCAATTCGAGATTGAGCCAAGCAAACAGAAAGAGTAAGTGTGGTGCGAGCCCTCTGCCACCGTGCGAGGATGGACTACTCCAAAATCGCATAAATGGCGGTACCGCATGTTCATTGGAGTTGCAGAATTGTTTGTCTAATGAGCTAATGAAGGGCGCTTATAAGAGAGATGTGGAACAGGAAAAAGTTAGAGTTCATAGTCCTTGACAATGGAACAAGGAGAAAGTTCATAGAAGAGGAAAGTAAACAAGCTTCGGCTACGCAGATGGAAGAAAGGCCAGAGATAATGATGGATGATGACACGAAATAGCCTTCACGTTTGAGTGACGCCAGGACGACGGGTAAAGTGAAACTGATGGAGTTCCCTCATCAGTATCGATGGCGTGAAAGCTCAGGTGCATCGGTTGGTGGATCGCAATCTCGGCAAGTAATTTTAATGCGACCATTCTCAGATAAACTAAAGAACTCTTTCAAACAATTTTTGCCTCGATCCTAAAACGAAAAAGAAAGTTATTTCTGACAGAACTGAAGTTACTGAGTGAAGCAGCCAGTTTACCGTCAAGATCGCATTCGATCTTGGATACTTTTTGTAATAATTTTTGTGTGAATTCTTTTTATGGCATCGATTTCTTAAAAGGTTCACATGGGAGTAAAGGACCTGTACAGAATTCCTTCAGCCTGATTCCGCAAAGCATTGCGCGGGATGAGCAAGCAGTGTCAACTTCGGTGCATGTGGACATTCCAGCCATTGATAACTGCGAGCCAGGGCTCGCGCTTCAGCTGGAAGTAGATGACCACGACATCACCACTACAAGCTTGACCATAGGCAACATCAAGGAGGACTCTAACGAGCTGGACGCCAGGAGTCCCAATACGTCAGTGAATCAGGATTTTCTCCGAGAGAACTCTCGCCACCATCGAGTACAGCAAGCCACGACAGAACGATGTCAGCCATATCGTACCCGCCTCGTTTGGCTACTCTCTTCATTGCGGTAATAAGAATTTTCATATGAATGTTTTCTTTGAATGTTCTTGCTTGGTATTTGTTTCCATTCTCTCCTGTTAAGCTTCTTAATTGGGCTTAGTTGTTAATTAATGTTTTAAGTGTTAGTGTAACTCTTAAAATTTCTCTTTGTGCAGGCAGGGTTCTCTCGTCGATCATCCGTCGTGGTTGCCGCCTTTATGTACAGCTGTGCCTAGCATCATCATAACTTGCGTTCTCCTCGAGGAATGATTTGAAAGCCTGGATTGAAACGTTAAAATTAAATTTTATGTATTTTAACTCTGCTATTTAAACATATAAAAATTGATTACAATTATTTCTCAGTAGAATTTTTTTACTTCAGAGTTGATTTATTTGTTTATTAAATAATTTAATCCTAATTATTTGTCCTCCCTCTTTTCTCCTCATCACAGCTTTTACCACTGGGGTTTGAATTGGGAAAATTAATTAATTACTTATAGAATCACGTGACACATACATTCTATTAATTTTCTTCAGCGCAAACTGTTTACTTTTAAAGCTTTTTTATGCGATCATGTTTGACAACGTAATTTCATTTATTATAAGCATGAAATTTTAATATTAAGGTTCTTATATATATAAACCTTTTTAACATTTTACTCAATATCTATCATGGTAGACTAATTGTTTCTGCACTTATTAATGATCTTGTTAATAGTCTAAGAATAAAATAAGCAGTTTTATGATTAAAAACTGTCTTCTGTTTTATGATAAAAACTAGCAGAGGATCCGGCGTTGCCCGGGATAATTATGCTTGCAGGTAAACAGAACAACCACAAAAAGCTAAATTAAACCTCCAAATTGGTTAAATAATAACTCAATCACTACAATATAGAGCGAAGGGACTATCCATTCTAAGAAAAATCCGAAAGACAGGAATTTAGCTCTTCACTGAAAAAATCCATTTTCGGTGATATACCAGGACTTGATTTAGCGAAAAAAATTTTTTAAAGGCTCACAATGGATGGACCTCTCCAAGGATGCCTTCTAGTCTAAATAATTTTTAACTCACGTGATCTTACTTTAGCTTTACACTTGATGTTGTTGCAATTGCCATTCTTATTTCGATGTCTTGAAGCAAAAATTGGCCATTCATCACTTTGTGTAGTCTAGCAGTCGCCGAGTCTTCTATTTAGTTGCTTACCATTTGCTCAATAGAGCACGGAGCTAAAGGAGTGCTTCCTCTATCGTCTCTCACTCTTTCTCAATAGTCTGTTAACTCATTATCTCCAGTTACTGATCATTTTTAAAGATTTTCAATAAATTGTTAAGAACTAAGAATTCTCTTTTCTAAGAAAAGCCTGAATAACAGGAATTCTATGCATTGAATCCTATATTGCACAAACTTTGCCTTGCATTGTTGGTCATGAGACATATATTGTTGACCCTTGCATTGTGTTGGTGCATTGCCTGTTGACACCAATGTTGATACCTATCGTTGCACAAAATTTTATTGGCATTGTTGGTCATCAGATATATATTGTTGGTCCGTGCAGAGTGTTTGTGAATAGCGTGTTGATACCATTGTTGATGCTTATTGTTGCAAAAACTTTGTCTTGCATTGTTGGTCATGAGATATTTCTCATTAATATGCCCTGCCATAATTATAAGTATCAATTTTTTTATCAATATATATTCTTTTTTCGAAATCTGAGGAGGACAGTGACCTTCCTCATGCTTTTGAAGGTCATGTTTGCGAAATTTTATCAAGATCAGAATAAAACTGTAGATTTGTATAAAAAACAAAAAAACAAGCAAACACACAAAGAAACCCACAAACAAACAAACATCCTTCTTTATATATATAGAATCAGCAAAGGTACCCGGCGTTGCCTTAGATAATTACACTTGTAGGTAAACAGAACAATCTCAAAAAATTAAAATAAATTTTTGCAATATATTAAAAATAAACACGTGAAAACGCTTAGAATTAATTCAGTAAAAATTCTTAAGGAAAATTCGAAAATTTTTTTTCAAAGGCTCACAATGGCTGAACCTCTCCAAGGATGCCACTGCTAGTCTAGATAATCTCTTACTCACGTAATCTTACTTCAGATTTACACTTGAGGTTGTTGCAATTCCCTTTCTTCTCTCGATGTCTTGAAGAAAAATTTGGCCATTCATCACTTTGTATAGTCTAGTGGTCGCCAGTTCTTCTGTTTACTTGCTTCCCATTTGCTCAATACAGCACAGAGCTAAAGGAGTGCTTTCCCTGTCGTCTTTCCACTCTTTCTCAATAGTCTGGTAACGCTCCATTATCTCCAATTACTCATCATTTTTAAAGATTTTCAAGAAATTGTTAAGTACTAAGAACTCTCTTTTCTAAGAAAATCCTGAATATCAGTTATTCTAATCATTCTTACACATCTAAACTTTTCCATATTGCATCATCATTTTATATTCATTGTTATAATTTTTGGAAAGATTGCTTTAACATTGCCTCATCAGTTTGTGCTCATGGTTATTGGTGAATTGCGCGTTGATACCATTGTTGATGCAAACACAATGGGCCTATTGTTGCACAAACTTTTCTTTGCATTGTTGGTCATGAGATATATATTGTTGGTCCATGCAGTGTGTTTGTGAATTACGTGCTGATACTATTGTTGATACCCATTGTTGTACAAACTTTGCCTTGCATTGTTGGTCATGAGATATTTCTCATTATTATGCCTTGCCATAACCATGGATTTCGATTTTTTATCGATATTTATTATTTTCCCGAAATGTGAGGTAGACAGTGACCTTCCTCATGCTTTGAAGGTCAAGTATGCAAAATTTCATCAAGATCGGAATAAAACTGTAGATTTGTATAAAAAACAAATCCATCCACAAACATCCTTCTTTATATATATACTAGCAAAGGTACCCGGCGTTGCCCGGGATAATTACACATGGATGTAAACGGAACAATCTCAAAAAATTAAATTAAATTTTGCAATATCTTAAAAATAAACCCATGAAAATGCTTAGAATTAATACAGTAAAAATTCTTAATGAAAATTCGAAAAAAGGCTCACAATGGCTGGACCTCTCCAATAATTTCTTACTCACGTAATCTTACCTCAGATGTATACTTAGTGTTGTTGCAATTTCCACTCTTCTCTCGATGTGTTGAAGCAAAACTTGGCCATTCATCACTTTGTGCAGTCTAGCGCTCGCCGATTCTTCTATTTACTTGCTTCCCATTTGCTCCATACATCACGGAGCTAACTGTCGTCTTTCCACTCTTTCTCAATAGTCTGCTAACTCTCCATTATCTCCAGTTACTGATCATTTTTAAAGATTTTCAAGAAATTGTTAAGTACTAAGAACTCTCTTTTCTAAGAAAAGCCTGAATAACAGGAATTCTATGCATTGTTACAAATTGAAACTTATCCATATTACATCATCATTTTATGTTCATTGTTATAATTCTTGGAAAGATTGCTTTAACATTACATCATCATTCTGTGCTCATTGTTATTGGTGAATTGCGCGTTGATACCATTGTTAATGCGAACACAATGGGCCTATTGTTGCACAAACTTTGTCTTGCATTGTTGGTCATGAGATATATATTGTTGGTTCATGCAGTGTGTTTGTGAATTGCGTGCTGATACCATTGTTGATACCTATTGTTGTACAAACTTTGCCTTGCATTGTTGGTCATGAGATATTTCTCATTAATATGCCTTGCCATAACCATAAATATTGATTTTTTATCGATATATATTATTTTTCCGAAATCTGAGGTAGACAGTGACCTTCCTCATGCTTTGAAGGTCATGTATGCGAAATTTTATCAAGATCAGAATATAACTGTAGATTTGTATAAAAAACATACAGACCCACAGACAAACAGACCCACAAACATCCTTCTTTATATATATAGAAGATAGATAGACTAGCAGAGGACCCGGCGTTGCCCGGGATAACAGGAATTCTATTCATTGAATTCCATATTGCACAAACTTTGACTTGCTTTGTTGGTCATGAGACATATATTGTTGAACCTTGCATAGTGTTTGTGAATTGCGTGTTGATACCATTGTTGATACCTATTGTTGCACATACTTTGCTCTGTTATGTTGGTCATGGGATATTTCTCATTAATATGCAATTATTCGTGTTTTTCTCTCCTCCCCACCTTTGTGGGCGAACTTTGTATTTGTGTACCTACGATGTTTTTTAAAGTGAATAGGATACCGTTACCTCACTTACTGCCAATAACTACTAATGTGTGTCACTCGATTATTTACCATTTTCTTCAAGGAGACCTAGTGACTTTTCTACCAGCTTTACGCCAGTTAGATTACCAAGATTGGGGTCATCTGCGTCCGTCTTGGTTTTAACAGCAGTCTGACCAGGGTGAGACTACCGACATATTTCTTCCATTCCCGTGATTATCCGAGTGCTGCACCACGGATTTTATTCCCTTCAACGTCTTCATCTATGGAAGGTAGTCAGATTTGCTGGCGTCTACATTGTGGCATCATAGAGACGATTATACATAGGCAGTGGCTACGTACAGTGCAACCTTGTACGCCTTCCGTTCAATACAAAGGAAGTGGCTAGCTATACCGCCATCTACCAACAGTTTCAGACTCCAAACTTTCTCTAATTTTGAAACAAGCAATATGGCAGATCCCCATCGCTTAGTGGAAAAATGCAACGTTTCAAACAATTTTATCTTAGCTTCAAGCAGCTAATATGGGATAGAATGAATATTGTCAATTGGGAAAAACTTCACCATCTTCCCTATCTGGTTAAATTGAACTATCTGACCACGACGCAATAATAGCCGCCACTTCTACAATACTAGTACGTGGACGCTAAAGCTTCACTCACGGCGACCCCGAATTATAAACACACCCCCAACATATTTGGTTACAGGGGGCAGTTGGTTTCCCCTCGGCCGGTTACAGGGGCAGTTGGTTTCCCCTTCTACAATACTAGTACGCGGACGCCATCGCTCCGCTAACGCTCCGCTCCAGCGCCTCCTGCCCGCAGCGCACACTCCCTCGCTTCGCTCCAGCGTCCCCTGCCTCACGGCGACGTCGATTTATATACGTACCCAACCTATTTGTTTACAGGGGGCAGTTGGTTTCCCCTCAGCCGGTTACAGGAGGCTAATGATCCGTATATTTTAGTGGTCACAGAAATGGCTGCCAGAAAGTTACGGGACCTCGTTTTATGGTTAAACCTAAGTTAACCTCAGTTAAACTAACCCAACACTAGAACGCTCAAAAAATGCTGGCTTACCTTTAAGGCATGGTTCCTTTCAACAATGGCTAATCATCCAGAAAGCAGAAAAAAAGAAAATCTGAAATCCACACGACCGCGACATGCCAATTGTGTGGTTGCTATAACAACAGCTAGCCAAAACACGCCCTCTAATGTCGGAATCTATACAATACTGTTTTGATTCTGTCGGCAGATGGCGGTACAGCTTGCCACTTCCTTTGCATTGAACGGAAGGCGTACAAGGTTGCACTGTACGTAGCCACTGCGTTAAACATATATTCTTCGAGTGCTCGTTTGCTCAATCCATCTGGAATCGTTTGTGCCTTCATTACAATCTGCCTAGGATTTCTTACCAGCTTGTGCGATTCATTGAAATTGGATCTAGCGATATCTATCATGTTCATGAATAAAGAACTATGGATGGCTAGAGTGGCAGAGCGAGGGGGCATATTTCCACACCGTCATCTGTGTGGAAAAAAGGATCATCACATCTGTGGTCCTTCCTCCTCTTGGAATGGTATCGGCTAGGTCCTCTAGTATTCAAAAGGCGTTACGCTACATCTAAACGCCTTTGTGAGGTCATCGGAGGGGACCATAATAATAATTAGGCTCACCATTATACGTTCCCATTAAACTTCTGATGACCTATCGGTGGAAAAACGAGCCTCGAAACTGAGGCATTTATTAAAGCGTAGAAGCCTATGAAAGGCTTCACGAAAATAACGCTTTATGAATGTGCGCCTGAGCACCTTGCTACAACATCGATATAAGGGTGTTCGCTGGAGCAAATACCATCTGCTCCATCTCCAACAGCCCTAAGGATGTCTACCGGAAAGCACGAGCAAGGACCAAACGATATGCTGGAGGAAGAATAGACCGAGGCTCGAGGGATTTCGATACGCAATTTCAGCGGCATGGTCACAGAGGTAAACGTGCTAGACATAAGGAATCTTTGGACATTACTCCTTCCAATATCCAAGTGAAGAGGACGACTAAGCCTGAACGACAGCGTGGATAGGGCCCATCGAGCGCAAAGAACGCAGCCAGTTCTAGCCGAGAGCAATAGCCCTGGACGCCGGAGAAAGAATCGTAGCAGGCGGCACGATAGCCACCGAGGAAGGCCTCGTCGACCTATCATGAAGAAAGTGCGCCAGCATAATTCGTCGTCCCTAGGAGTGTACTGCTTGATAATTTAAACTCTATAGACTTATTGACTTTTGATAGCGTTTCGGAAGCCACAAAGAAAGCAGGATCCGACAACGCCCATTGCTACTGCCCCGGGTACGGAGACCACACGAGTTCAGTGATCCAGATCACCCCCACTTCGCAGGAGGATACGGTCTGGCAGACCGAGGACTCGATCGACTACGATTCCAAGTCCACTGACGCCGTGACTGATTCAATAAATCGGAACTTGGATCCAAATCCACTTCGCAGCAAGGACGAGGATGTCCATCACCCGAGCTACTTCAGCGGAGAGGAACAAGAAAGGAACTATAAGCTGGAACCGCCGCCAGCGACATCCATCCAAGGAACTCCCATAGCAAGTCGCGACTACGTGCAGAGCTCTGGCAGCGAGTCGCGCTTTGCTTTCCCCACCGGTGCGATGGGTAAGCCTGTAACAGTAGTTTCTAGGGTAAGCAATTCGAAAGTAGTGTGTAATCCCATAACGATGGGTGACCTCGCGAGAGCGAGACACTAGAAAAGACTCGTTGGAGGCTAATTCTATAAGGCGCGAGGTTTATGATAAGAGAATCTTCGATTTATTACTAATCCTGCCTTTCTCCTCGCTTTATTCCTTGCTACGAGCTCCAAGCTCCCAATCCCGAGCGGGTCGCCGCCATCTACATTAGCAGCGACAAGGCACGCCATTTACTACAACCGAAGGATAAAGACAACGACGTGGATCCAGTGTGATTGGTCCCCGACGCCTTCAAACCAATTATTATTGTGCAGCCAGAAGACACCTGTGATACCCGTTGACTGTTTGGACTTCTATCATTCAAATATTAACTTGTATGACCATATTTATTGACAATTAAACGTTATGATGATTATATTTACGCTTCCTCCTTCTCTGTGCATGATCTATGTCGACCTCTGGGTGGGCGAGGGCATTAGTTATTAGGCCTAAGCCCGGCATAGGAATAGTCGTGACGCAACGCGTACAACATCGTCATCAGACTCGAACTGGATCCCACGGAATGCATTTTCTTAAAGGGCCAAACATGTAGGAACTATAGGGTGTATGAGACAACACAATGATGCTCGTAACGTGCATCACTGGCATCTGCCATTTTAAACACTTGCTATCGTGTTGCCACTTGTCGGCAGAGAATGCAACGTCGCACAACATAGGCGGAAAGTTCCAACTTGGACTCCTCAAAATTTCAGCCACGTAGCTGTGGAAAAATAATTTATTGTCCAGTTCGTGTCGTAAAAATAAATTATGGTACATAACGTTTTGAACGCTTCTTTTGTTGTTCTTGTTGTTCTTCTTCTTCTTGTTGTATTATTGCGCAAATCTCATTTTGATTCACAGTAATAAAATTAGCAAAAAGCTTAAGTTCAAGTCCTAGATCTAGAAAGTAACGCCATTTAATTTTTTCCAAAGAAAAATAGAAAACATACAGGTAAACAACCAATTGCAGCTGAAACTACATCTCTTTATTTACTTTTCCACATAGGAACCTTGATGATTTAGGCATTTATCCTAACGCTGTACAAGTTTCAGAATACTCCGCTCATAGAACTCCGTCGGCTGTGAATACAGCCAATGACGCACGGTAGATTTGAGTTCCTCGTTAGTCTCAAATTAATAAAAAGCACTTTTCCACATAATAATTTCATGTTTATCAGTATATGTTAATTCCTGCTTTTGTATCCATTTTCTATCTTGTGAGCTGTCCCCGTGCGGCAGATGGGGGATGGGGGCAGATGTTGCTGCTCGTGTGCTTCGAGGCTGTGGGAAGGGTTGTTTCGAGGATGTGGGAAGGGTTTTGGAGGAAGAGGACGTGCAATGGTTTACTGTGTTTACTAGTTGCGCATACGGTGACCATGTGGGTTTGTTTTGTTCATCTTATTCTCGGTTGCAACCCTTCCCCTCTATCTTTAACGGTTCTTTTTGTTGGCTGGTGACCCTGTGGCAGCTCTCTGTCTTACTGTCTCTGCGCTCGTTGCGAAGGGTCAGTTTCTGCGTTGTCACGCTGATGAAGAGGGCCTAGTCCTCGAAATATACATAGGTATTAAAATTCTTAGGTGGAAAAGTGATTTTATTATTTTTATTACTCTAAGCATAATCTTCCGAGCGGAAGGAGAAACTTTGAATTTTGCGAACCAGGAGAATGTTATTGTTTCCGCAGTTTTAGGCTCAAGTGTGAAGTGCAAGAACAGAACACATCTCCTGTAGCAGTTGCATTCAGAAACGCATTTTCCTCCTGTTTGTACAGCTGCAGATGTAGCAGATTGCACGCCACTCTTTGCAAGTCTGTTCTTGTGGCAGATTTTTTGAATCCAACGCGAACAGACTTTGCGGTATCCAAGCCTCTCCTGCACTATATCCTATGCATATCCATAGGATATGTGAAACGTTTCACTCATTTCTTTCAAGGAAATGCGATTTTTTTCTCTGAATGTGTTGTTAATGTTCTCGATAATGGCTGGTGTTGTCGCTGATGCAGGCTACCAAGAACGTTGTTTATCGGAAAGAACCATTCCTCTTTGCGCATTCGGAAAGAACTCTTCCTTCCAGAAACATTTTACACAATTTGCGCGCATTGAAATAATCCAGACAGTCGGCACCGTAAACCTACCATTTTCCCATGAATTTCAGCGGGTTTCGTACCTTTCGCGAAAGGAAGAAGCTTGCTGTTCTTCCACTGTAGACAATGTGCTAGCGGCGACCATTTTTAAAACGACTGGTAGCACGTAATGCGCGTGCGCAGGAAAAATTTATATTATGAAATATCTATGCATGTAGTCAGCCTTCTTTTTGGCTAACATAAAGCGGACTTACGATATTGGTTTACATTAAGATTGTATTAAACTGTTAAATACAATAAGTAAATTTTTGAAAAAAAAGGCACAAAAGTATATAATATATGTACAAATATGACAAGTAACCAGAAAGAACGCCATTCACCTCAAAGTAAGTTTTTTGAGAGCAGCAAATGTTTGCAAAAGTTACCCACGTGTTTCCCTTGTGCAAAGTTACCCACGTGTCTGCAAAATAACCCCGGTTTATGGTACGTGAACTTTTACACACCAACTATATTTCCTCCGTTAAAAAATAAATGGTGTTAAATGGTGATATCCCCTTCAATATTGCCCCAAGGCTTCCTTTATCAATTGGGAAGGCTTCCTCTATTCTTTTTGCACGAACGTTCATATTTTGATATAAGCCCCGATATCTCGTGATATTATCCCGCGTTGTCAGGCATTATTATTATTATTATTATTATTATTATTATTATTATTATTATTATTATAAGAGGCGCCCCGCAGGGAAAAATACAGTAAAGGTATCTCACTCCTCTTGGAATTGATTCTCTTAATATAAACTTAAGTGAACCTGCCATGGCGAGCGTGATGAGAACATGAAGTTAAGTTACAGCTTGTAGTCATATTCTTAATACATAGTGGTACAAATAAAAGTAGCCTTTCATGGCTTCTCTGCAATTCATGCGAGGCTACTTTTATTTGCACCACCCTGTATAATAAGGAGTTAAGTTCCAGTAATCCTTAATGGATAAATTCTGTTGGGAAATAAAGAAACCACGAAAAGAAATCTGTTGTTGGAGGAGGAAGCGAACCAGTTAGTGATGAAATGAGCTGGATGGGACATGGTTACTAGAGACTTCAATTTTTCTTTCAATCGGGTAAATAAGACGTAAGTCCAGAGTGAGTAAGCAAAGATGGCTGCATGAGTAATAGATTCGAACCTATTTCAGGAAACGGATATTATAGATTGACTATTTTCAGCTTAACAATATTCCTTTAAGTGTGAACAACCACATTAGAGTAACGTAGTAAAACGTTGGCACGAACTTTTTTTCGGGTACTAACTCTTTTTTCATTACAGTATATCATAATTTTCCTGTTAAAAATAGGTGACGGTTTAGCTGTCTACATGTATGTCTGTCCAATGAAAGTATAATTGGGCGTATCCAATTCATTTCTAATTTCTATTGTTAAACATTGTTAATTATACTTTGCAACAATGTTTAGTAATTGAAATTGTAAATTTAACTGGATACACACAATCAAACTTTCGTTGAAGAGTTTCGTTTAATTTCGTTGAATTTCGATGTGATTGTTAAAATCATGACCGTGAATCAAGTGTAATTCCTACAATCTTGCGAAAGGATTCGGGAGAATTGGTAGAATTCGGGAGAATCGGGAGAGAAAGGCCAGTAACGTTCCAGGGATACTTAGGAAAATTAGTTCTTCAACGAATTGAGCCTTAGGAACAGCATCAAAGAACCTAGCCAAATCATTCTTAACAATTAAATCTGAGGCCTTTACCACTTGTAAATAAATCCTTAACAAATCTTGGGTCGACAAATCTGGGCAACGCAGAAATTAATATTTTATGTCAAATTGTAAATTTAATTTGTGGAGAGTAATATTTTAACGTAGGTTTCATTTAATTTACGATAATTTCTTTCAGAGAAGTCTTGGGCTTTTGATGGACTGACCACAAACCAAAGCAATGGCGTAGTAACTTGCGCATCGACCCACATGACTGCATTTACTGTCCTTTTGGTAAGTTTGCCCTTCTTAAATTGTTAAATTTTACTGTTATAAATAAAAAATAATCTTCTCTCTGATATTAAATGAGGTCTTATTCTTTTATTATTAGGATTTAATGTCAAATAATTTCATAATTATTTTTTCACTGTTTTATCGCAGCGAAGAAAAATTTTTTTAAGAGATTTCATACGACATTGAGGCATAAGTCATGGGAACTATTTTTTTCCTCCTAGCTAATGCATGGTATCACAAAATATCATATGTCTCAGGAAAGCTGTGGAAAATATATGTTTCCACAATACCAGATGGTTCTGTGAACTCCTGTTGTTGCACAGAGAGCAATGCTAAATGAGTTCTTAGTCAACCGCCGTGCAGGATGGATGTAACCCAACATCCAACACCACAATCTGGTTTTTGTTCTGATGAGGATGATCACAACACCAGATAATCTTCTGGACAGTGTTCATTCTCCATAACAACGCAAGACCACATAAAGTAAAGTGTACAGGGCGACTACTGTGGCACTGGGGATGGGAAGAATCGGAGCACCCAGCATACTCTCCGGTCCTTTCTCCATGTGATTTTGACCTCATACGGATGGTAAAGGAGCCATTACGTGGTTTACGATTTGGGACATGAATGGATATTGCAAATGCTATGCAACAGGAGATGACTCTGTAATGTTATGTGTACTATAATGATTGTGGAACATAAAACTTGTAATTTTATATCAACTACCTTAATAAACATGAGGAGCGAAATTTTGGCGTGTTGTTAAATGTCCGTACATTTCATCATTCCTTGTCCTTTCATTTGTATATTCCACATTTTCCACCCATGCTCGAATTCTCACATAAAAATAATTGCATGACTTATCCCCCAACCCTTGTAAATAACATGCCTCATTGTACACACACTGGCCAATGAATTAGAATTAGATGAATTACTGTGCTGGTATGTAAAGCGGGGTCACAGGTCAGAAACGATTGTGATATACAAATGAATGCAATCATGTGAGGTACATGCTCATTCTATGCTGCAGGTACAGGGTAGGAACAAGCTGCAGCTGCTCAAGTTGAGTAAAATGGGGAAAACAGCAGACCTGTCTGAGTTCCAAAAAGGAGTTATTGTGGGAGCCCGTCTAGCTGGAGCTACGATTTCCTGGAGAGTACAAAAGACCGGTATCTCAAAAGATCAGGTCTCCAAGATGTGCAATGCGTGGAAACGGAATCCACAAGAGTTGTCGAAACGGCAGAATTGTGGATCAAAAACAATCAACACAGACAGGGACTGACGTCGTCTGAGACGGATTGTGCTGCAAAACCGAAGGCCTACTGTGGAGCAACTGACGACAGACCTCAATGAAGGATCATCGCAACCCATCTCCTCCAGAACAATGTGTCGAATAGGGATGGGAAGTCGCATGCCAGTCAGCAACAAACGGGAAAGTTCGCCTGCAGTGGTGTAAAGAACGGTGTGACTGGACAGTAGATGACTGGAAAAAGGTGATGTGGTCGAACGAGTCACGTTACACATTGTTTTGCACCGATGGCCGGCAGAGAATTTGGTGGCAGCCTCATGAAGCGATGGACCCCTCATGTGTTGTGAACACAGTTCAAGCTGAAGGAGGAGGCGTCATGGTATGGGCCATGTTTTGTTGGTATGGGAAGGGTCCCTTGATATTCCTTGGCAGTCGGTTGAAAGCCAAAGACAACCTGAACATTGTTGCAGATCAAGTCCATCCTGCAATGGTGCATTTGTACCCAAATGGTAATGGGTTCTTCATGGACGACAGTGCTATTGTCCATCGAGCAAGAATTGTTCAGGAGTGGTTTTCTGAACATGATGCGGAGTTGCAACATCTACCGTGGCCGGCGCAAAGTCCAGATTTGAATCCGATCGAGAATGTGTGGGACATGTTGGAAAGAGACATTCGTCGAAGGCATCCGCTTCTGTCTACTCTGCAGGACCTGAAGGTCTCTCTGACGAATGCATGGTCTGCGATTACCTTACCTGCATTTCAATACCTTGTAGAGTCCATGCCAAACCGCGTATGTTCTGTAATTACAGCCAAAGGAGGATCAATACCATATTCAACGAAGGTTTCTAATTCATTGGCCGGTGTGTGTATAAATTATGATTGTATCGACTATAACAGCAGTAAAGAAAAGTTGTTTTTTTTAACAAACGAAGAAAAATTATAGAAATTCATGTTGGAAAAATCTTTCAGTCCCCTCCAAATATAAAACTACAAACAAAAAAACGATTATAAATAAATAGAGAAAAATAGTAAAGAAAATTCCACGGCCTGGACTCGAACCTTCGGACCGCTGTGGAATTTAAACCCTGAATGGTGTGAAAAAATCCTTCAAAGACCATTTTCCAATTATTATTAAAACAATTATAAACAAGTCTCTTTCTTGAACAGATATGATCCTAATTCCTCTGGATATAACAAGTATGGAATTTTGATGTTTGATTCAATATTGCTCATAGTGATTCATATTGTCCAATTGTAAGTACATTAGAAATTATCGGATTGAAACGCTTTTTGATGTTTATTCCATTGGAAAGAGTAAAAAATTAATCGATATTAAGAATTCCTGTTTTTTAGGAAATAAGGGAAAAAGATTTTTAACTGTCATCTTCCTGCTGCCATCCCCATAATTTATGCATAAATATTTTTGTTCAATTTGCCTCGCAGTCCTCTTTCAGTTGTCCCATTACTCCTGTACTGGACTGTATGGTTATTAGATTTATCCTCTTCTGGGTCACTTTTGAATTTATACAATGAAATTCGCAAATTTTTCAATGTATTTCCACGATTATTTCCGCCTATTTTATTTCTAAACTGTATGTTTGAAAACCCTAGAGATAAAGGTATTACAGTGCTCCCAAGAACAAGTCGCAGGGACCTAGGTCTGGGGAGTAGGGAGGCTGAGGGAAGACAGTTTTCTTATTTTTGGTATAAAACTAGCAAATTAACAAGGCTGAGTGAGCAGGCGCATTGTCATGATGAAGGAACCATGAGTTGTCTTGCCACAACAGTAGACTCTTTTTACGATTCCGTGAATGTTTTCCAGTTTCACGCAAAATTTCACGTTGCATCGTTGCTCTCGTAAATCAGACATTGCAAAAATCGCCATAAACATATAAACACTTTGCACTCAAATGACAATAACTCGAAAACCAAAGAACATGTAAAAACTTGTAAATAGTCCATTAGGCGGAAGGATATGACAAATGTAGTGCTTCCAATCACTCGTCGCCAGGACGAGCGTAGCCGCGGAATTAAAAAAGTTTGGTTATTTTTTTAACAGATCTCGTATATATGTTAGTAAACATGTGGACAGTATGCCATGCAGGGTGGAGGCAGTGATAGCAGCTCGGGGTGGTCCTACCCACTACTGATTGAAGCTTTTTGCGGCTTTACGGTAGAGCAACAGGTGTCCCAACTCCTTTGATCATGCAGTGTATGTATACACAATTTACACAAGTTTATACATGTGTATACTACTATTTACACACGTTTTTACGCTTGTGTACACATCTGTACAGCTTATTTACAAAGTTTACACACATTTATACAGATGTACACACTTGTATAGACAATTTACGCAGCTGTACAGCTTATCTACACAAGTTTACACATATATGTACACAAATTTACACACGTGGATACACAAGTTACAAAAGTTTACACATAAGTATAAACCTATTCACACAAGTTTACATACACTACCCTATCAAAAGTCCTCGGACACCATCACTTTAATAGAAACACTCAAAAATATACATATTTTAGTATCTTGTTGGTCCATCTTTTGCTGTTATCACAGCTTCTACTCTCTAGGGCATACTGTCCAAAAGTTTTTGATACGTTTCGACAGGCAATTTTCGTCATTCTGCCATTTGTGTCTTGGACAGTTCGGTCACGGATTTCGGACGTTTTGCACAAGCACGCAATCGACGTTCCAACACGTCGCACAGTTGTTCGATGGGGTTCAGATCGGGGCTCTGTGCAGCCAGTCAAGTTCTCGAACCCCCTTTTCATCAAACCTTTTGCCTACAGCCCTTGCTTTATGGCAAGGTGCGTTATCGTGCTGAAACAAAAAAGGGCTATTGCCAAAGTGCTGCCAGAGAGATAGGAGTGCTGCGTTATTCAGAATGTCTTAATAACGCTCTGTGTTTAGATATCCGTCCACAGATTGCACCAACCCATACCATGAAAAGCACAACCACACCATCACCAACCCTCCGCCGGACTTCACCGTGGGCAAAACACAGCTTGGCAGATAGCGTTCGCTGGGCGTTTTCCATACCCAAACCTGTCCATCCTATTGCCAGATGGTGTAGCGGGACTCCAGTCAACCATTCGCCATTGATCCAGAGTCCAATGTCGTCGCTTTTTGTAACATTGGCTTCGAAATGGCACCCAACAATTGTAGCTCTTTTCTTTGAGACATTCTTACAGCTTTCACGCAAGCACCATCTCATAATAGCATACTCTCTGTTATGTAGTGCTGGGAAGAATGCCAACAATGAAATTGCAAAGGAATGTCCCATTTTCGTGCAAATCAGGGTTGTCTCATGACTTTTGATAGGGTAGTGTATGTCTATACACCTCTTTACACATGTTTACGCTTATGTACACATCAATACAGCATATTTACACATTTATACATATAAGTACACAAATTTACACACGTGTATACACCCTTGTAAACAAATGTACACAAGTTTACATTTGTATATCGACCTGTATTTGTATTTTATCATCTTTATACTCAAACTTCGCCAGCAGAAGATAGAACTTGAAGCTTGTAGGTAGAAAAAAGAATTTTAATGACAAATGTGTTGTTAAATTCTTAAATAGCGTGTTCATACAGTAGGCCGCTCTTGAATGGTAGACAACAATAGGAAGAGAAACAGCATCTTTTTTAAATTTTTAAACATCAAATTGTTTTTTAAAGTAATTTATTGATTTACCAATACATTTAACTTATAAATAATGTACAATGCAATAAATTCACTATCACCTAATAACGAATTGATTTGCACAAAAATCAAGGGAATATTTTTGTTGTAACCGTTCCATCATTCTCATAAATCTGCAAGATTCCGCTTACATTCCTTTGGGTAGGCTAAATGGAAACTATCACGTATTGCTCAAGAGGAAGGCTTATATTAATATCCTTGGCAATCTAAAATACAGAATAAAGTATGACATTTAGATCAATGATTTACACTCCCTACAATAATGGAAAGGGAAATACTGACATTTTATTTTAGTTAATATCTTATTCGACCTCCGTGCTGATATTAAGTCATCCACCCTTCTTACTTTTTATAAGGTTCCGATACACAGTTTTCGGTGTTTAGATCCATTCTTGCTGCGAGAAACTAGCCATGTTGTTAGCAGTCGATAATAATGAATGCTGTTCAGTGGAAATGAAATTCAGATCAAAACGAGTAAATAAAAAAGAATCGTATCAATAATGAATAAGAAAACGTATTAGCAAATAAATCTAAAATTATTAAATAAGTATAATTTACGTTAGAAAAATCTGAAAAAAAGTGTAGCCTACTTGGATTCCTGTTTTCGTTCAATTTTTTTTGAACTGATAAAATTTGAAGGAGCAAGACGTAAATTATAAATGCTTATTCAACGTTGAGTTTTTTAGGGAACTGTTCTCGCACTGAGAGTTGAAGAGACTACCCCTACTGATAAATAGTCTTTAGATAACTTGTCCCATCCATAGTCATATAGAGTAGTATTAATTCTAATAATTTTGTATTAATCTTCTTACTAACACGAACGGCGAAATTGTCCAGTATTGCTATCCGCCATGTTTTCGTAACTTGATTTCGTATCTCTACCGGAAATGATCCTTATTTACTATGACTTGGCTCGTTAAGCTGTGTTTGGCGCTGTTAGATGAGTCGGGGGTTCGTAGACACTTGAAGATGGGTCGTACAACTTATCTACGAAGTACTGTATTTCTATGATCGAGTCAGAGAGCTATAAAATGAGTCCTAAGATCTGGAAATTGCTGTGAATGTACAAACCCAAGCCCTAAACTGGTAATAAAGCCCTTACTTCTGATCGTGTGTCAAAAGCTTTGGACAATGTTTAACCAGACAAAAGTGAAGAAAACACAATTCCACAAAAAGTTTTACTCCATGTATGTATATTTCGGGATCAAGCTTCCTTTGTCAAAGTAATAAAGAATGAAAAAGGGCTCCATGTTCTTCCTATTTTCAATCTTTAAGTTCATGTCCTAAACTCTCTACTCTCTAATAACCGAAGCACTTTGTCTACATCTGTGAAACTGCACTGAAAGGAAGCTACTGATTGCTTCCTAGTGATACGAATCCAAATAAGAAAGTTGTAGCTATAGAATCAAATCAGCTTCGTGATTTTTACGCGGTTTACCAGTCTAGGCTTAACTTCATGTCTTAAACTCTCTACAAAACTCTACTCTCTTATACTATTTGTGGCTAATAAGAACTAAGTTGTGTGTTTACTTTTATGGTTCATTTTTAAAGCAAGAATTGGTATAATATAAATGTGACGCCGAAATAATCACATTTGAGGTGGTGATTTCTTGTGTGAAATGCGTAGGATGCAAATAAAATAACGGGCGTTGTTACTGTTGAAAGTTTGATTTAATTTTCTAATTAATGATGAATATTTATATTCGGTATACAATTGATGAAATTTGAATACACATGTTGCATATGGCGATAACATATCGGCGCCGTAAATTAGAGTCCTCTACTTTAAACTCTTAACAATCACATTTAATAAAATAATATCTTAACTTTAATTTAAATCATACATTTCTTAAAATTAACATAAAACAATGGCAAATTATGAAAAACTGAACACAAAATACACAAACTAACGCCGTAGTCCATCTCAAGATGACATAATTTGTGTATCGGTCTGTTGTATGTACCTTGCGTTGTTCGAACTTTCACTCGGCGTACCAATGCTTCCGTGTCGGCATAGACCTCTTCGATCGCTCCAATTGGCCATTGGTTACGGGGTAAGTTGATTCATAACGATGACCAAATCGCCTTTCTTGAAATTTAACTTCTCTTTGTTCCATTTTTTTCGTTGTTGCAAAAGCAGCAAATACTCGACTCCAAATAACTTCTCCAAAAAATGTCGGCCAAATATTAAATTTGTCGCCAGCGTCGCTTACAATATTCGTCCGCGGGTAAGAACACATCTTGTGGCAATATCATTTCTTCTTTCATCAGCAAGAGACGACTAGGTGTGAGAGGATTCTCATCTCTATGGTCGGTAGATGGCGTGCTTAACGGTCTCCCGTTGAGAATCGCTTCAATCTCACAAAAGAGTGTGCGAAGGCTCTCGTCATTCAGTGTCTGTTGACTCAAAATGGAAGTGAAAATTCTTCTTATAGAACAGAGTATGCGTTCCCATATCTCTCCTTGATGAGAGGCAGGTGGCGTGCTAAACACCCATTTGATTTCTTTCTGAAGAAGGCTCTGATAAACTGCGTTGTCATTCCATCTATGCATTCCTTCCCACAATTCATTCTGACCACCCACGAAATTCGTTCCATTGTCACAACGAATTTCTTTGACTCGACCTCGGCGTGCAATAAATCTTCTAAGTCCCTGAAGAAAGCTATCAGTCTCGAGCGAATGGAGCACTTCAACGTGGTAAAGCACGTGAAGATGAAACCGTAACGTTTTAGTTGATTTCCCCCTTGCTTGACAAAAAAGGGACCGAAGCAAACAAGGGGGATGATCAGTCTTTAGTCGGTCATCTGGCAAATAGCCCATCTTTTGTTCAGCCATTTTTCCATGCAACTTCTTACATCTTATGCATTTAGCCAGGACGCCTCGAACAAATGAATTCCCACCCGGAATCCAATATTTCTTCCTTAAATGCGAGAGAACGAACTCTCTTCCAAAATGGCCAGTGGCAGCATGAGCTTCTTCACCAATCAAACGTGCCACATGGCTTCTTGGTTCTTCATGGATGATGGCAAATTGATTCTTTTTAGTCGTTCGTCAACACACAGTAGCCCATCGATAAATATAGGGTTAAGTTTCTTTGGAGAGCTTTTTTTTTCTTTCCACTTCCTCCAGCTAGCGCCTTCATTTCGTCTTGAAAATAACGTTTATGAAGATACTTGAAAATGGCGAGTTCCGCTGCTTGCAAATGAGATGGAGAGAGAGGAGTGAGTTCAACTCCGGCTCTTTTCAGCTTTTTGGACGCACCTCTTGAGTGCCGCCTTGTATAGCGGTATTCGAGCAACAATCTTCTTCAGCTCTAATCAAGAAGAGTATCGCTTCATAAGCTTCATTATGTCGTCTTCTTCGCACATTGTCTCAGCAGACAGCAGTTTAGATTTGACCTCTTTATCATCGTCTGTTAGAGGCAGTAGCAGTGGTTGAGTAATCTTCCAATTGACATCATCCAGAAACACAGGCGCGTATTTCCAGCGTCTGTTATTCAGGAATGACTGAAGCATCATAACAGACGGTCTTCCAGATCATGTCTGGTTATGTACACTTCTCATTATTCGGAATAACGGGCCTATTACGGACATTGCCTTCATTTATAACATGTTGTCCATAAAGTGGAAGCTCAATGATAGTACAGGCATCTTTTTTGCATCTTGGTAGTCTCTCCTTTCCAACCATCACCAGTTGATGAAAATTCTTATAAAGTGAATATGGAAATACTGCAGCTACGCTTCAAGATTTTATAATTAAATCTATTGTGTCCCGGAATTGTCTGTACAAAATTTGAGACATTCTTTCTGGCGGGAAAAGGAACAAAAAATTTTCAGTGAGGCGAACGCACTCACCAGCAATAAGCATCAATCATAATATCAAAAATCAATTTCAATCTGCGTGGAAAAAACAGGAGATACAGGAACCACTTGACCATAAAAGACTGTAGGGCAGATGTACCAATAATTGACAGGTTTGGACGTTACTGTGAAACGAAATTGTGTACGTAAATGAAATTGCATTTTGAAACTTTGCTAGTTATACCATTAAATTGTAAATACAATGCGGAATGTGCCAATCTCTAAACAAACATTATGCAGGATATTTCTAAATTCCCGTATTCTACATGTTTATTACTCAAAAACTATTACAGATTTTAACGTGATTTTTTTATTCACAAAGAAAACATCAAAAAGTTTCTTATCATGCCCTAATAAATTTCAATATAGTTCTTCCCTATTTATGGCGTAAAGGACGTCAAAGCGAAACTCGATTTCTTCACATGTTCGGGCTATCATTTCGGGGGTGATTTCAGCGATTGCTTAAATTATTCTGTTCTTGAGAGTTTCAATGTCATCAACGTTGGTTCTGTACACTCTTTCTTTCACATATCCCCAGAAGAAAAAATCCAGAGGGTTCGCATCGGGTGAGCGAGGGGTCAAGGATTGGCCCATCCCTTCCAATCCTTCGTCATGGAAAGTTCGTATCAAGACACAGCCTAACTTGCAGGCCCCCGTGATGAGATACTCGCCTTGTTGGTAGACTATGTTGGGCTGCAGTTCTTCACTTATGGATTCAGGTACTTCTCCAGCATATGTAGGTGGGTTGCAGCGGCAATGGTGTATTCAGCGAAAAAGAATGATCCGATTACTCGATCATGCTTTAAACCGCACGGAACATTAACCTTTGGAATATCACTCGCGTATATGCTCCCTTAGAACATGTGGGTTTTGTGAGCCCCAAATGCGGCAGTTGTGTCGGCTTACTGCTCGGGAAGTATGGAATGTTGCCTCATCAGAAAGCAAAATGTCCTCAAGGAAGGTGGGATCATTGTCGATTTTTTGGAGCATATCCTCAGTAAACTTCTTGCGCCTTAGTCGGTCATCTGGCTTCAGTTCATACATCATCTGGATTCTGTAGTATGTAAGATGAAGGCGGTGCTTCAGTATTTTAAGTACGAATGTCACTGGCATATCCAGTTGACGAGCCGCTTGGCGAAGTGATTTACGGGGACTAAGATCGAGCGCCTCGCTGACCTTTTCTACTTTCTGTGGAGTCGCTGAAGGTCTACCAGCACCTTTTTTATGTAACACGATGCATGTGTTTAAAACGTTTTTATGCCATAGCGTAATGGACTTATGATTTGGAGGATCCTTTTTAAACTTTATTATGAACATTCTCTGAACTGTAATCATTGACCTAAATTCCGCAAGCTATAACACGCATTGAGCTTTTTCTTGAACACTCGCCATTGTTTACTGCGTCTGGCGAAAAGTGGAACAACGCGCCAACAATGGTACCACGCACCAACCACGTGTTTTATTATCAACTCACGCGAGGCTAAGATACTTTTTGAGTGTTTCTTTGTGAAGAAAAAAAATCACGTTAAAATCTGTAATAGTTTTTGAGTAATAAACATGTATAATGCGGGAGATAATTTAGAAATACCCTGTATCTTTAAAAGCAATTAAATTATTAATTTTTTTCCTAACTAATGCAGGAATCATTAGACGTTGACAGTTAATGCACCATATAGTTGGCAGGCAGTTTCACCAGTATTTAAGAATATTTAACTATAAATTTTTAATATATATTTTTACAAAAAAAAATTCACAATATTCAAAAGTAATTGACGAAATCAAGCATTTTTAAGAATGTGTAAAGTATTTAACATTAACTAAAAATTGTGCTTTTTAAAATTTAAGTTGTTCATGTGCCGTAAATATGAAACCAGAATTTGCCCGTAGATGGTCGTATCTGTCAATGTAGTCACCGTAAAACCGCGTCATTGGCGCAATTTTCTTACTCTGAGATCTGACAAATATTTTCAACTCACAACAATACAAATTTCATGCAATAGCATAATTTTCAGTAGCCTTCAACATGTCGAATTTTGTGCCTGGAAACTATTTGCGGACAGCATTGTTTTTCTGTTACCATTTGAAGAAAACTGCTGCAGAATCTCATCGAATGCTTGTCGAAGCATTACGGTGAGCATGCTCTTGGTAAATCACAGTGCTTTGAGTGGTTTGAAAAATTCAGAAGTGGCGATTTTGACGAGAAAAACTACTTACTAAGATTACTACTTATTTGCATCGATGGGACACGCACTTGCTGAGCAGCGCTTCACTTTTTACGAAAATGTACGAAAATGGCTCGATGACTGGTTTGCCTGAAAAGAGCAACAGTTTTTTTGGCGTGGCATCACATATTGTCAAACAGGTGGAAAATATGTAAAGCCAGCGATACTTCGAATATAATCTTTTTTATCATTTCCATATAATAAACGTGTATTTTCTGTACAAAAATTGCTGTTTCATCTTTTTTCCCTTGAAATAATAAATTAAATCAGTCCACTCCCATGTAGATGGAAAATGAAGGTGTTTTCCAGTAGTGCAATATCACTAGATCTTAGCCAAACGTATTGCCCAACAAATAATTCGTAGAAAAACTTGATTTTTGACGATTTTACTTCTACTTGCAAAATTCATCCAATTCATCCTATGGTACTTCTTAGCCAAGTAAACAGAATAGTAGTTTTCTTCTTGGAAGATAACTTATCCTGGGCTATCTGTTGATCATCTCTGTGACAAGATTCAGGAACAACGAAAAGAATCGGCGAATATCGCCTAGAAGATTTATGTCAAAATGGGTGATCTAGAAATTGACAGTCAAGCTTCTATAATTGACATCGCTAGGACAATTACTGGAAATTAAGAAGTTACATTTAAAACCAGCATGTTTCCTTTTTCATTACCTTACATTCTATATCACATAAGCATATTTTTGTTCGTTTTTTTAACAAATAAATTATCAATAATTGACAGGTTATGCCAATTACTAGTGAATCTACATATGTGGGTTCTAGTAGTTGACCGTGGATTAAAACAGTTAACACATTGGCCATCTGTTACTACTGGAAGTATTTTCCACTAATCACACAACAAAGTTCACGTAAATTAATAACAAATATTGCATAACATTCTTGAAATAAATACAAGTAATCAAACTCTCGCCTAGTGGTTCATTAAAAGGTTTTTTCGACTCAGTGAAGCATTGAAAAATCAACATATGTTTGCGGCGATTATATGGGAGCAATGTTCTAGTTTTTTGCTGTTCTGGGAAGCCTAATACATTGTTTAATACGATGTGGCAGCACCAGTCTCTTTTCTTGCCTTGTTACTTGACTAAAAGCCTTTAAATTGTGAATTGTCAATTACTGATACACTGATAACTACTGTTAAATTTATTTATATATTTATTTTGAATTGGGATCCAATACGTCCATCCAGGGACTGTATGGCCAGAGGCCGACGAGTTGGGTCCCTGGATGGACCTGGATTCACGACTGCTGAATGATGGTCGCAGCAACCGGAGGGGGGAGGAGAGGTGAAGATTATTTATAACCGATGGTTGCCCATCCAGTGACTAGCCGTGACTAATGTAGCTGAACTTCACAGAAGTTGTGTTCTGTGAAGCCGACCAGGCCACGGCCTCCCCTTACATTTCGACCACAAGTTCTTCATCAGTCATATTTGTTGTTTAGAATAAGGAATAGAGAAATTATTTATATTTAAAATTTTATTCAAAAATTCAATAATAGTGTTAATTTTTTAATGATTGCTTTTGTTACCTTAGGATCCTGATCCCAATTTGGAGTTGGAAGCCCACCATCAGGTCTCCTTATCGATCATTTCTTATATAGGCAGCGCTCTCTCTATATTTGGGTTGACGTTAACCATATTCACTTATTCTTTGTTTAGGTAAAAAGCCGTCTATAAGTTTTTATTTATTTCATGGTCTTTTTAAATACGTATTTAAAGCTAAGAATATTAGTATTAAGTTTAGAAAGGTTTACTTTATATTAATTGAAGAATTTATTAATACTGTACTTCAATGTTATTTTTAATGCTGCTATGAAAAGATATTACGATTTCGTCGGTCTTTCACATCTTTCTTATTCATCATTGAAGATCATTTCAGATTAAAGGTTTTTTCATAAAAAGAATTTAATCCGCCCGAGGAGGGTATTGGAACCTCCTGGTTTACTGTTAAAACTACTGCCATCTGGAAGTCAGTACTTTGAAACCACATGAATGTACCAAAAGATTTACGAATGGATCAATCAAAAATGATGGCCATTCTTGAAAACTCAAGTAGTTGTTTTCTCAGGAAAAAACCCACATAAAACAAGATGGTACTGTTATGTTTGCAACGTAGCAGATGCCTATCCTTTTCAATAAATTGTTTTATTCCCTACCATTCAGCAAGAGTGGTTTGATTGTTTAAAAAATACATTAGTCGCATCCAAGACCTTTTTACTTTGCTCACTTACCGCACTTATCTTTTTGAATTCACTTTCAGTGACGTCATTTTGAGGAAATGAGTACATATTCCTCTCCGCCCCCCGCCTGTTTTTGTTACTTTTATGGATTTTTGTCACGTATCAAATGAGACTTAGGGCGCAATGGATGTTTTAACCACATACGTGAAAAAACAGAAGAACATATACAGTAAATTTAACAATGATTTACAGTACTGTATTATCAAATTGAGTGATTCTAGATACAACAGTAAATCCATTAAATAATAAATATAAGCACATTCACTAACACGTGAGTAATACTTGAAAAATTCAAACTTTTAAGGGCCTTAAGTATTAATTAACAAGAGTTCTAGCATTGACCCATCTCAAATTAAATAGTTGAAGTAATCATATCATTTATAAAAGGTGAGTCAAAAGGCTGTTAACCCCTTCCTATCTTGGATGTCAATGTAGATACGCAAATTCCAATACAGGGAATGAACAGGAACTTGAGGGTGCTCTATCTGATGGAGCAACTTTCATCATCTCACATATGCAAACTACATCTCGAAAACCATAAGAGATACACAAAAATTCCAATTGACATTTGTTCATCAGCAAATTACAAACAAAATTAACAAAAACTTCACCAAAACCCGAAGAACGGATCACCCACAACCCTCATTGCATGCTCTGTAACAGAACAATTGGCTCTTCTACTGTTTGTTGCTTACAAACAGTCATCTAATACAAAGTACCTCTTTCCATCAATCCAGATAGTGTTCAATGTGATGTCCACCTCTAACCATAACATAATTCCGCACGACATTTCAACGATTCCATCACATCAACAAACGTAGCCGGTGTGATTACCCTGATGCTTCCTGATCAGACGCCACTTGATTTTTTCTTGTGGGGAATTATGTGGAATTATGCTATGGTGGAAGTGGACATCACATTGAACATTTCCTGGATTGATGGAAGACATACTTTGTATCAGATGGATGTTTGTAAGCAACAAACAGTAGAAGAGCCTATTGTCCTTTTGCAGAGCTTACCTATTTTATGCAGATATTTTCTATTAAATTTTGTGAATTTTAAAACTGAACATTTGGTTTTAGAATTTTAAAGCAAAATATTACTTTTTTTTACAGGTGTCTCAACAGGGATCGGTCGGGTAAAATTCTTCTTAGTCTGTGTGTGTCCATGCTGTTGATGAATCTCGTTTTCATTATTGGATCCCAGAGTCACGGAACCCAGTATAAGGGCCTTTGCGTCTGTGTAGCTGTGCTTATTCACTATTTCTTGCTGACAACTTTAGCATGGATGTGCGTAGAGGCAATTAATATGTACCAAATGCTAGTGTACGTTTTTGCTTCTTCGGAAACGAAATTCATGTTAAAACGTTGTTTAGCAGCATGGGGTAAGTTGGTAATTACATTATTATTATAATTTTATTTTATTTTCTCTGTCGTCGTCGATTAAGAATCTGCTGACTGTGCTCTTATGATTTCCATTAAGTGGAATATTCCTGTGTTACTATCTGACTTTTATTTAGCATTTTTTTATCGAATCAAGATTTAACTGACAAATTCTTATTTTAATGGATTGTGCATGGGTAATTCATATATACAAGCATCTTGCGTATGGCATGTGTTAAACTGCAACACATTCAAAGAGTAAATGGTGCCAGTTCCAAATTATATCTATCGACCTCGGTGGTTCAGTGGTCGCGTGATCGTCTCTGATGCCCGAGTACGCGGGTTCGATCTCGGCCGAGGACGATGAGGATTTTTTAGGGGGAAATCCTGAGATCACGCACTTCCTTCGGAGGGGAAGTAAATCCGTTGGTCCCGTGTAGTCGTTTGCCGGCTGCACGTTAAAGAACCCTTACGAGGCAAAATTTGCGGCCCCTATAACGCCGTCCTGAAATGACCATAGCAGTTGAAAAGGACGTTAATAACAAACAAACCAAACCTGCAGTGTGTTTTATCTTCATAGATGCCGATCCTGTGGAGATGTTTCCTTAAGTGATAATGGCTTGTAAGAAAGCCTGTTATAGAACGTATCCTTCTTCTACTCGGTTGTAGAATTTAGGATTACGTTTCAAGAAAGGCTCATTAACCATAATACTTGCGATATACTTGAGGCAAGTAACTTTTAGTCCGTACAGAGTGATCCAAAAGTCGCGCAAATCGAAATAATAATAAAAACTAGACGACATTAATTAATACTATTTAATACTATTTGATATAGTATTTACACAACACATGTATAGTTTTCAAATATGATGAATATATTAAAGTTTCAAAGTAGCCGATGAAGTTTATCAGCTATTACACTCTTTGTAGTCAATCGAAATTGGATACCGCAATGACTTTTAGAGATTAATGATGGGAGCTCATATAGAGCATCCGCTAATTGGGTTACCACGAGCTTCATGTTACCCAATGAGGATTAAACTTGAAACAGACCATTACACACGTGCGTAATTATATCTTGTTTTTTTTTAATTTACGATACAAATTCAGCTATTTCAAATGGTTCATACCATTTTGAAAAACTGCATTTTCTTTTCTGAATCGAAATATTTGCTATCAGCTTATTTTTTTCATATTTGGTATTAATTTATCGTTTAAAATAAATTAAAGACAATTATTCCAATAGAAGTGATTAAAAAATGTACTTTTAAAAATATACTTCAATTCCATTAAACTTTTACTTTCTCTGAATGATTTTTTACAATGTTTTATTAATTATAGGGATACCTCTTATTATTGTTACAATAACAACGGGAATCGACATAGGATTTTATCAAAACGCTAATGAATAGTAAGGAACATGCAAATTCATTTTGTCGTTAATGGGTTTCTCTCTTACTAAAACTGGTTATTTTTTCTCTCTTTCAGTTGCATGCTGTCCCCTGCAAACGCGTATGTATATTACATCACTTTTCTTGGCCCGTCATGTTTTATTCTTCTAGTGAACTCTGTTGTTTTCATTATGGTCACAAAAGTTCTCTTCCAACCTCGTGTCTCCGGGAAAGTGATATCGGATGGAAGAAAGAAGCCTCAAATAACATTTGCTCAGGTACGTGGAGCATTCACCGTCATGACTCTCCTAGGAATCACGTGGGTTTTTGGAGCCTTTGCAGTGGGACCAGCGAAAGTTGTAATGCAATATATTTTTTGTATTCTCAATTCCCTTCAAGGCTTCTTGATTTTTATTGTACGCTGTGTGCAATACCCAGAAGCAAGAGCGGCATGGATTCAACTGTTTCAAAGTGGAACCCTGAAAAAGTACCGCGGCGGTTTTGCTGCTAGCTCTTCCCATTCACAGTCTAATGGAAGCAAAGGTTTAAACTTTCATTCGCAGTCATCGCGTAGTGCAAGTGCTGATACCAGTTCAGCTTACATCAGTTCGGGCTCCAAAGAGAGAAAACTCAGCGTATCTTCTATTATGCAAATATTTCGTTCCGGTCCTAGATTATCTGTTGTGAGCCTCGACCGCAAATCGAGTTTAGTATCATCTCCAGCTAAAGAAGCTGCAAAAAAACGTAGAGCTTCCGATGGAACCCACAGGAAAAAAAAGCATCTCGGAGATTTTGAGGAACAGGAGTTAAAAATATCGGTGGAAAAGGCGCCTATATACTCAACAGACAGTTTTAGTCAGCGTACTCCTTCAATAAAAGAAGGTAGAGATACACATTGGCAGTATTACTGCTGCAGTATGAAAAAACCCGAAGAATTCCAAAAAGAATTAGAATCGCAAACGATCACAGCAACGCCGCTTCTCAGTGTAAATCCGGATGATTTACCCTTTATTGAAGATGAGCCTCAGGAACAAAAGAAAAAGATCGAGAGCTTATCGCAGTCTGATCAAGGGTATTCGTCAGCGGAAAACTCGCCAAATTCTAGTCGCAATATATCTGAATCTAATATGCCAAATATTTCTACTTTTACTACTGAATGTAAACCTATTCCAGAGATTTCAGATAAAGAAATATGCAGCGAGCTGGTGGAATCAACGCCATTCTATAATCAAAAGGAAAGTATAGATAGTGGAAAACAAGAAAATGACACTGTGAGGTTAAAAGATTATACAAAAACAATTGCAAGCAGTCTAATGGATTTAAGCAGCATCGCAGATTCAAATCCATGGGACAGACGGATGTTATCTAAACAGAGTAGATCAATGAGTGAATTGAATTACAGACTAAACCTTCAACGTACAAAAAATTTATACTTTTCAAATTCAGTTCCTTCCTTACATGGGGATAAACCCCGAAAGCTCTCCGATGCCAACAAACCGTGTATTACTCACGCTACAGTCAGAGAGAAAAATCTTATAGACCCTCCTTCGCCTAATAATCACGCCAAAAATGTGCCAAAGGTTGTTATCAAAGAATTTAAAGACAGCGAAGAATTTAATAAAAGTGAACCGCTTTTGAGTAACAGTGTGAATGAGACGATGGACATAGACACAACGAGTGACTCTGGTGAGAGAAACCAACAAACAAAAGCAAAGCATTTTTTAAACAGTCCTAAATATAATGATGCGCTCACAGTGAATTCTATTGAAAACATTTCTTATATGGATTCTAGTAGCGTAGAGGGCGAATTTCTAATGTGATTGTATTAAGTACGCACAAATTTTATGACATTGATTGCAGCTAGAATTATTTTTTTCTATTTTATTAAACCACGTCTTAAAACTGTTTCCTTTCTCTCCTAAATTAAAGAAAGAAAAACAAAACTGAGTTTTATATAACCACGTGTAAAAAATAATTTTCCTGCAATTTATAAGTAAACTTACTTATGGTTAATCTTATTTAATGTAAGTACCAAAATTTACTTCATTCTTGTTACCCGGTTTTTACCACCAATAAAATGAAGTATTATAATTTTTTAAAAGGTAAGATTTTGATATATCCATCCACCCTCCACTATTACTAAAATCCAATTTCTGTCTCTGTCCCTTTATTTATTTGGCCCCTGTAAAAGATACCGCGAAACCACCTTTTATTGTAGATACTCCTGACCGTGTAGAGGGCGTTGGGGGGGGG
>JAHWFO010032465.1:291420-305621 GCA_023313115.1 Rhysida immarginata
CAAATGGGAAGCAAGTAAATAGAAGAATCGGCGACCAATAGACTACAAAAAGTGATGATTGGCCAATTTTTGCTTCAAGACATCGAAAGAAGGAAATTGC
Organism: Rhysida immarginata; assembly: GCA_023313115.1. Classification (NCBI taxonomy): domain Eukaryota; kingdom Metazoa; phylum Arthropoda; class Chilopoda; order Scolopendromorpha; family Scolopendridae; genus Rhysida; species Rhysida immarginata. The sequence continues at coordinate 291,521 of JAHWFO010032465.1, forward strand.
AACAATATCAAGAGTATATCTAAAGTAAGATTACGTGAGTAAAAAAATATTTAGACTAGAAGGCAGAGGTCCAATATCTAAAGGAGAGGTCCATCCTTTGTGAGCCTTTAAAAAAATTTTTTTCAGTAAATCAAGTCCCAGTATATCACCTGGAATGGATTTTTTCAGTGAAGAGCTAAATTCCTGTCTTTCGGATTTTTCTTAGAATGGATAGTCCCTTCGCTCTATATTGTAGCGATTGAGTTATTATTTAACCAATTTGGAGGTTTAATTTAGCTTTTTGAGGTTGTTCTGTTTACCTTCAAGCGTAATTATCCAGGGCAACTCCGGGTCCTCTGCTAGTATCTCATGACCAACAAAGGCAAAGTTTGTGCAACAACAGGTATCAACAATGGTATCAACACGCAATTCACCAATGATGATGCAATTATAGAAAGTTCATTTCAAAGAATTATAACAATGAACATAAAATGAAGATGCAATGACAGAACATTCCTTTCCAAAAATTAGTATCAATGAACAGGAAATGGATATAATAAACGACACAGATAGGGCAGTCTCTCTTGATGAAGCAAAGGAGATACACGTGTCTTCCTTCAGCTCCCTAACAAGCGTTCAGACGATTGGGAAAAAGTGTATATATGTTTCCTTGTGTGTGTGTGTGCGTGTGTGTGTGTGTTTGTGTGTTTGTTTGTTTGTAGGTTTATTTTTTATATAAATTAACAGTTTTATTCCGATCTCGATGAAATTTTGCATACTTGACCTTCAAAGCATGAGGAAGGTCTACCTCAGATTTCGGAAATATATTAACTGTCGATAAAAAATTGATATTCATGGTTATGGCAGAGCATATTAATGAGAAATATCTCATGACCAACAATGCAAGACAAAGTTTTTGCATCAACAAGTATCAACAATTGTGTCAGCACGCAGTGCAGGGATAAACAATATAAATCTCATGACGGACAATGAAAGGCAAAGTTTGTGCAATATAGATAAATTGCATGAATTGCATGTTAAGTTTGATATATAGTTTGCAGAGTGCTTGGGAATTGCGTGATGATACCATTGTTGATACCTATTGTTTTACATACTTTGCCTTGCATTGATGGTCATGAGATATTTCTCATTAATATGCCCTGCCATAACCATGAATATCGATTTTTTTTATCGATAGTTACTATTTTCTGCGAAATCTGAGGTAGACAGTGACCTTTCTCATACTTTGAAGGTCATGTGTGCAAAATTTCATCGAGAACGGAATAAAACTGTAGATTTGTATAAAAAAGAAACCCAATAACCTACAAACATACTTCTTTCTATATATAATAAGACTAGCGGAAGTAACCGGCGCTGTTCGGGATAATTACACTTGTAGGTAAACAAAATATTCTCAAAAAATTAAAATATAACTCCCAATTCTTTAAATAAAAACTCAAAAAACACTACAAAAATACGAAAAACAGGAATTCTAGGTGATATACAAGGACTTTATCTAAACTCTTCTTGACTTGCCTCACCACTGCAGAGCATCCCAAGATATTTTAGACTCAAATATTTCTTGCCCTTGACGTAGAAGCTGTTATACCCTCTTGCTTTATTCGAAACTCCCGTTGTTAAGATATTTCAAATGCCCGTACAGATTTTCTGTTTCAGTTGCAAAGTTTCAAAGATATTCAATCTTTCTCTTTCCTTTCCAGACATAAATTTTTGCCAGTCGTCTGGACGTTTGATAGGAAACTCAAGAGAGACACGCGTGACTCCTTTTCCTCATCAATAGACACTGCCTTATTCATGTGCTGTCACTGCATCATCATTCTATGCTCATTATTATTAATTGTTGTAAACAGACGTTCAACCACCGCATGATCAGCATCTCAGTTTCCAAAATATATACTGGGTGATTCAGTCAATTTCTGACCATTTCAGTAGTATGATTTATTGACGCATTAATGTTTACAAACTTAGCATTTCAGTATAATATTTTAGGCAGTTTGGAGCTTTCGGATCTGAAGGAGTGCTTCCCATTTGCTAACTACAGCACGGAGCTAAAGGAGTGCTTCCTCCGTCGTGTTTCCACTCTTTCTCAATTGTCTGCTAACTCTCCATTATCTCCAGTTACTGATCATTTTTAAAGAATTCCAAGAAATTGTTAAGTACTAAGAAGTCTCTTTTCTAAGAAAAGCCTGAATAACAGGAATTCTATGCATTATTACAAATTCAATCTTATCTATATTGAACAAACTTAGCCTTTCTTTGTTGGTCATAAGATATATATTGTTGATCCGTGCAGATTTTTTGTGAAATGCATGTTGACACCATTGTTGATACCTATTGTTGCACAAACTTTTCCTTGCTTTGTTGATCATGAGATATATATTGTTAATCCCTGCTCTGAGTTGGTGCATTGTTGATATCTATTGTTGCACAAACTTTGCCTTGCATTGTTAGTCATGAGATATCTTCTATCTTCTATCTATATATATATAAAGAAGAATGTTTGTTTGTGGGTTTGTTTGTTTTATATACAAATCTGCAGTTTTATTCCGATCTTGATGAAATTTTGCATACTTGACCTTCAAAATAATAAATATCGATAAAAAAATCGATATTCATAGTTATGGCAAGGCATATTATAGAGAAATATCAACAATGACCAACAATGCAAGACAAAGTTTTTGCAACAATAAATATCAACAATGGTATCAACACGCAATTCACAAAGAGTCTGCACTGGCCAACAATATATATTCCATGACCAACAATGAAAGGCATAGTTTGTGCAACAATAGGCCTGTCGTGTTCGCATCAACAATGGTATCAACGCGCAACCCACCAATAACAATGACCAAAATATGACGATGCAATTTTAAAGCAATCCTTTCCAAGAATTATAACAATGAACATAAAATGATTATGCAATATGGATATCTTTCAAATTTTAACAATGCATAGAATTACTGTTATTCAGGTTACTGAAAAGAGAGTTCTTAGTACTTAGAAATTTCTTGAAAATCTCTAAAAATCATCAGCAACTGGATATAATGTAAAGTTAGCAGACTATTGACAAAGAGTGGAAAGACGACAGAGGAAGCTCCGTGCTGTATTGAGGAATGGTAAACAAGTAAATTGAAGAATCGGCGACTGCTAAACTACACAAAGTGATGAATGGCCAAGTTTTGCTTCGACACATCGAGAGAAGTGTGGAAATTGCAACAACATCAAGTGTACATCTAAAGTAAGATTATGTGAGTAAGAAATTATTGGAGAGGTCCATCCATTGTGAGCCTTTAAATTTTTTTTTCGAATTTTAATTAAGAATTTTTACTCTATTAATTCTAAGCATTTTCATGTGTTTATTATTAAAATATTGCAAAATTTAATTTAATTTTTTGAGATTATTCTGTTTATCTACAAGAGTAATTATCCCGGGCAACGCCGGGTATCTTTGCCATAAATATGCCTTGCCATAACCAGGTATATCGAATTTTTTTTTAATCAATAATTATTATTTTTTCGAAATCTGAAGTAGACAGTGATCTTCCTCATGATTTGAAGGTCAAATATGCGAAATTTCATCAAGATCTGAATAAGTAAGTAGATTTGTATAAGAAACAAACAAACAAATCCACAAACATACAAATGCATAAACAAACAAACAAACAAACAAACATGCTTCTTTGTGTATATAGATAGACTAGCAGATTTAGCCGGTGTTGCCCGGGATAATTACACATGGAGATAAAGAGAACAATCTCAAAAAATTAAATTATAACTCCCAATTGGTTAAATAATAACTCAATGAATACAACACAGAGCAATGGGATTATCCATTCTACTAAAAGTACGAAAAACAGGAAATCTAGGTGATATATCGGGATTTTATCTAAACTCTTCTTGAATTGACTCACCACTGCAAAGCATCACCAGTTACTTTAGACGGAAAATAACTCCCTTGAGGTAGAACTCCTCAAGTTCTGTAAAGCCTAGATTAATAAAATTTGCAGGAATAACAGCGTACATAAGACTGTGTATAACGTTAAAATTTGATCCGATTCCAACGAGAAGCTTTCGAGTTAGGCAGTCAAAATTGCTGGTTGGTACTCACAAGTGAATACGTCTTATGATTTTTATTCGTAAATGAAAGATCTTTTTCTGTAGATTTGTCAAAGTTGGTTTCTGTGTCCGTAATTACTATTAACTAGGATCCCCGAATGATCACATTTCTAAGAAAAAAAATATATGTGTAATTGTTCTAGCCTCAATAAACGTTGACATGAACGTTGTAGAATGAAAAATTGATAACACAATAAATATCCAAAATGCTTTACTTGACATTTCTGACACTCCCGATTCATTTCACCGCAATGATAACTTTGAAAATTTCTCGAAATAATATTTAAAGCAATATAAAGGTATCTTTTAATATATCTATCGAATTATTATCTAAATATAATATTTATATTTAAGTTAAATTGTCCCTCCCTATCTCTGCGTCTCTTCCCCCGTCCCGCTGTGGAAAATTAAGGTTTGTTTCGGACCAAAAATCGATAACTTTTTTGTTACTAAAGAAAGAGTGTTAACAAAATTTTTAAAAAATAAATAAAAATAAAAACTTCAATATTGTTATTTATTTTATTTTTAACTTTTTTGATAAAGTATTATTTGAGTATACTATTTGAGTATAACTTTAAAAGAAAATTAGCCTAAAGTTTCAGGCCTAGGATATACACATTACTTTACAGTTTTCTCCTAACATTTAACTTATTGTATGCAATTGTATTTTCATTTTTTTTATCTTATTATCTAAGATGACAAACAATACAGTAGTACTGAGAATATAAAATATTAAATCTTCAAGTAACATGAATATATTTTATTAATTTTATTTAACTAAATTTTCATTTTTATTAATATAAAGAAATAAACATAGATTACACATTAACGGTCTCTTAATTTATAACTTAGCTATAAAAAAAAAATTTAAAATACGAGGGTTGGGGCAAAAGTCATGGCAACTATTTTTTTTCTTGAAGATACCAATCCGGTTGGAAAATGTGACATACATGTATACAGACGAAAGGACAAGGTGTTAACTACATGTATGGACAATGAATAGCACTGAAATATCCTAACACACTAATTTATTACGGTAGTATACCGGGCAATATGGCCTTCACGGTGCAAAAGAATAACATCACAGTACACATAAAGTTGACATGACAAACCAGGGCATAAAGACCCTCAAAGTAGTCCCCTGCTACTGTCAACACACGCTGCTCATCACTGTCGTCCCGCTACTGTCGTCCCGAACGTTCCTCATCACTGGTTGGCACACGTCCTTGCTTAAACTTTCCTACCCACCGTGCTACTTTACGGTACGGTAGGGCATTATTCCCAAGGGCTTCCACTAATTCACTGTGACATTCCATCGCATGTCTCCCTCGGAGAACGGCTATTTTGATATAAGCTCGCTGCTCAACACGGGTTACTTCCATCTCGCACGACACTCACTAACTGACTGATTTCACAGCCCTCTCAGCGCTACTACCAGCTATCACAGAGCCATCTCTTGTTCTGCATACATACTATGCTTGCAGAACTTCCACACGACACAAATACGTTTGTGAACCGTTCGCATATCTACAAGAAAAAAAAAATTGCCAATACTTATGCCCCAACCCTCGTAACTTAGAAAACGACGATAAATACATAAAATGCTTACCTACTAATTATAGAAATATTTTGAATAATTGGTTAATAACAATTTTTAAGCAGTTGTTTCTCTGGAATAATTTATGGGTACATTAAATGTACTATATTATACTTGGGGACCTTCAGGTTCTGAAATCAGCTCGTTGACTTTCAAAAGCCTGCAGAGTATTTGTTATACGGTTTTCTAATGCTTTCAAATAAACATCAACAAAGATTGGAGTTAATTTGATATTTATTATTTAAAAAAAAACGATAAAAAGGCAATGCTACATGCTTTGATAAATAAGGTGCACAATCTGTTCCTTAATGTTACCTTTTTTGAAACGCTTTTTACCTGTGTTAACGTAAACAAATACGCAAACAAAATATATTGTGCACATCTAGAGCACAGGAACTTTCCTACCATAAAAGTTTCATGCGTATTCGTCCATGTTAACACAGGTAAAAGTGCATAACAAAAAATGTGCTGCCGTATTTTTATATAGATTACCGCTAATTTACAATTACAAATTGCTTTAAGCACATGCATAGTGATATGATAAAAACTGTATTTACGTACACCCGCAAAAATTGGGCTTCCGTGCAACGTTCTCTGCTTTTAAACTGCTCTATTATTTTATTTGTTGCTCTGACGATTATTTATTTATTATTTTTTAATTTAGGAGATGGAGATATTTAATAAAATGGGTCGCTTACCGTCAAATTTTGACAAGGTGCTTCTAGTTATTATTTAACTTTTACGTAATAAAAATTTAATTTCTTGTATGCGGTCAAGTTTGTGCAATAATTTTATAGAATTATTTAAATTATTTCTGAAAATGGATAAATCGAGTTATATATGACGCGAATGTCATGCGGCATCATAAGATTTTTTTTTGTCCGGAGCAGTGTTTGTCCATCGGAGGTTTAGTCCGGAGAGTTAATGTCCGGTGTGGTTTTTGTCCGAACCACTGGCAAAAAATTTCATTCTAAAGTAAAAATTACATTTTAAGTAAAATTAGGGTTGCGCTTAAGGTTCTACACTTTATATTTATGTATTTATTCATATTATTTATGTACAATTGTTTTACATGCACTAAGTGTTTACTTATTTGAAACAATTATCTAAAACTTAAATATCTCAAAAAGAGTGATACATCTCTTTATAATAGCACTGTTTCCTTTTACTGAAATTAAAACCAGAAAATAAAGCAAAGAGAAATTATCTAAAATATCTATTTTGTATAATCGATATTGCACATAAAGGCCATTTACAAAGGCCATTATACTGGCTATCAAAGAATAACATAAAATTCAAAACTGCAATAAAACACAAAGTAAGCTTGGTAATTTCATGAGATTTGCACGCTTTTGTTTTAAAATGAAGAAATTGATTGGCCAAATTGTTGCATATATCATCATCCGAGAGTAATAAAGCGCGTAATCTAAACACAGGTGTAGGACATATCGCCATAATTTAGGACAAAACGGGAAAAAAGTCTCATGGTCCAACTTGAGATAATATATCTTATCAATACGAAACGTTTTTTATATCCATTTTGGATAATACGAAATGATTTTTAATAAAATTTTAAGAAAAATTCAACTATATTTCTTAATTCGAGGAATTATACAGTGGACAACAATGTGAACTCCGTTTTAAGAGCATATATTCAATCCCATGAAACGCATCTTGTAAATATGCTGACCAACCATCCAGTAGCAAAAAACTAGCATCTCTCTCTCTCTCTCTCTCTCTCTCTCTCTCTCTCTCTCTCTGAGAGTCTCTCCCTGAAGTTGATAATCACATGCAAATAAATACAGGTAATGGCAAAGCTTTTTTTTAATTTTTCACTTATTCTATACTTTTCAACCTTCTGTGAAATAAATGTGTTAATTAATGAATTCATAACGCTTTTATCTGCAGTAAAAGACTGATAACAACAGAACAACATCGATGATGCGCTCTGCAAGGATCAAGCTATGTCCAGCACGCTGGTGTACAAAGCCAACCACGGACACCCTCTAAAGAGATGTAATCTAAGAGTATTCAAGGAGCGTCAAGCCAGACTTCACACATTATGTGCTGAGTACCGAGAAGGCATCAAGGACCTGCCTTCATTTATTCGAGCTGCATCTGTATGCAACCGTATTCAACGACAGGAGTAATCCTACTGTATTTATTGTAATTTACACATTATTGTATGAAGTGAAATTATTGTTAAAATTATTGTATCTGGCTCATTCGTAGTTAATGATTTTATTTTAGACCCTGAAATTTTGTTGCTTTTCCTCCTGTGGCATTTAATCCGATCCACATCTAAACAGAATCTCTTGATAACACCTTCATACTGTCGGTTAACCGCATCTTGTCTTTACTTGATCAAGCGCTATTAAACAACTGTTCTATCTAAGCTTTGAATGTCGAAGTGCACTATTGCGCTTGCTTCCTTTAAGTTCAAACTGAAAACGGACCATTGTCTTCTTCGATACTGAATCAGATGATATAAATTCATGACTTTCATATCACTCTAACATAAAACACAAACAAAAGGCCCAGAAGTGATATGGAAACTATCTTTATTTGCCGATGCTTCTTGGCTTTGCATCAATTTCACAGATCAGCTAAATTGTTAAAAATCATAGAGAGGCTTTAGACATTATATTGTCGAAAGAATTTAAATCGAAAGATTAGCGCAATAAATAAAATTGTCACTTTTAAGTGAAAGAACTCTTATGCAGCAAGTCCAAGAAGCAGAAGACCCCGAAATCTGGGGCAGTGCAACTCTTGTATGAGACGTAGAACTGCAGTACGCACGAAGTTTCACGACAAACTGACACTTAATATGGAACTGTGTGGAGATCACTAAGAATTAACTATACCCGTTTCTAGCTTCAGTTGAGTGTCGTCACCGAAAAACGTCGCTTATCAAACAGTGTACATCACTTGAAGGGGTGCTCGTTACGGTAAACCTTGCATTATTAAATTAAATCCCCCGTAGTTGTACTGGGAATATTTCGCGTTAATGAGAATAAAGAAATAACGCTCAAGGAACAATATCAACGTTGATCAAACGAGTGATGAAACATTTAATGATTGCTTTAGGCATCATGAAACATTAATTACTCAGATGATTATGAATTAATAAAAACAATCTTTACAATCAGTTTGAAGTTAACTGGTCGATCCGTTATTTTATTTTGAGTTGTAAAATCGCTGTCATATGAATAAACAGTTCAATTCATACGTTAGGCCGTACCATATTAACTTGAAGACGAATCAGTACGAAGAAAGTAAAGAATTCCTTTGATTCAAAGTCCGTATCAGTTGTCTTCACTGGCTTATAGTTGAACCTTTTTTCATTCCTACTCAAACTCAAAATCAAGTCTCTATATTTCAGTGAAAACGTGGCGTTCACGTAGCTGCTGTACTCATTGCCTCGTTGTCCTTAGCCTAAAAGGAACTGCTAAAAATACACAATAATCAATGTTTATATTTCTTCTTAACTCTTGAATAATAATCATCTCTTGAAAGTACATTGTTGAGCCTTGGTACTGATAATCCCAATGACGTATATTAAAGATAGACTTTGAATCCAATTGTTAACAGCGACAGAAAGTGAAGCAAATTGAGCCATGACAGTTCTGGGCAGGAGTGAGCCGTGGAGTAATTAGCTGTCTGGCTGCTTTATTTTTGAAGATTTTGGCCCGAGGAATAATTAATTCAAAACCATTCCTTAAAGTTTTTCTGCGTACAATTGTACAAACAGACACGAAAAAGGATCAGAAATCATTTTCGACAAGCAAAAATCAAAAATACGTAACTAAAATGAAAATAAATAACTGAAAGACGATCGAAACGAAATTGAAATTGAAACCATGATCGAAAAATTGTTTATAATATATAATAAAATACTTCAAATACAAAGTAAAAGAAAAGATAAACTTATCAGTCCGTGATCGGCGTGTGAAAGAATTATTAATCAGCTACTCTCATGTTTAGCCATGCGTTTTGCAGCATCTTCACTCACTTTTGGCCATGACAGTTCTGGGCATGGAGCTTCCCAATTTGCTTCTGAGATAAACAATCTTAACTTCAACTGTTTTCAATGAAAGTAGCCAAAAAATGAATAAAAATTATTACTGCTGCCACAACACAACATCGTATCTTTCCGCCGTTAATTTTTTTTAATTTTGTCAAATGACTTTTCTATCCATTGATTTCTTATTATGTAGACGAAAAAAATATAAAATATGATTGCAGAATGAAATTTTGTACTTTTTATACAAAAATTTATTTAAACTATTTCTCTATGCGGACGAACTGTAACCGCTTCACTCGTGATATCACTCTCAACTAAACTTGAGACAGGATATAGAAGAGATACACCTTTAAAATTCAACACATTCAGGAACTGCAAACTGTCGATTTCAGGAAGAGAAAATATTATGAAAATTGACGATACATATGCCATAAATGCATTTGGGCTACACAGAACCAAGACGCATTTCTCTTAACCCCTTCATCGTTACAGTTACTGCGGCTTTACAGTTTCTTTCGATATTGGTAGTTCTTTTTTTGAAGAGGTTCACGCCTCGACATTTCAAACTGTTACTGATTGCTCTGATGGAAACTTTTGAATATCGGTTACAAATCTTCGCTTTCGGAGGCAGACCCTGCGGTATAAGTCGCTATGATGCTCCTGAAAGATTTTAAATACGATGTGAAGTAAAACTCGTCTACAAACAATCCATGGTACAAAATACCAATTCCTCATGATGCCATCTGATAGTCAGGATATAACTATTCTTTTATTAAATTTCTTCATTATTAACCAAAAATCTCACCTCTTTCTGTTTATTTCTGTTTAAACCGCATACGACCCTGTGCTTATTTTGTGATATATTGCATTTTCAAATCTTAATAAAACACTTAAATTATATACAAGTGATTCCGCCCATTTGGGAAAATTAAAAACGTCTCTTGAATATAATCTCAATTTTATTTAAAATATGCTTTTTTCCAATCAAAGATGAATGCTTGCAATAAAAAATATAAATTTTGGAAAAACATTTGATTGACTCTATAAGTGAGTCCAATAGGGAAATTGAATTCTTATAAACGGAAAGTTTTTTTTTCCAGTGTTCCTATATATGGAGAAACTGTATTTATATTAGCGATGGGCGATTATATCCGTATAATCGATTAGTCGTAATCGCAATTTATGAGGACAGCCGATTAATAATCGATTAATTGTAGCATTCTAAATGATTAATCGCGATTATTTTGAACTTTCAAGTGAAGCATTGAACACTTTATAACAAGAATAATCCGCACCTGGCGGGTAGATTTCATAATTGAAACATAAAAACATAACTAATTTACATTCAAATAATATATTTATTTAAAGTACGTGTGCAAAATATTATCTTCTAATGCATTTAGAAAAAACAATTTCTGTAGCCTTTTGCCTGAAGATATTACGATCAATAAGCATTTTAGTGCTGTCTTATAAATCGTCGGGAATTGTGTTCCATTTTTTTGCCAGTTCTTCAGTGGACATTGCTTTCGAAAACAAACAGGCGACTGTAGATACAGCCGCAACTCGACAGGCATTCCACTGCCGCACACGGTTTCATTCCCTGCACCAAGTTGTGAAAAACTAGTTCATCATGACAACTCCAGAGACTGTCGTTGTCTTTTAATAACTATAAATAAATGAATAGCTGCAGATTCTGTTCCTTAAGGTAACACTGAAGCTCAGTCACTGCTCAATCACTAAAACAGAATGTTCTCGTCATCAAAAAATCAATAAAATCTTTATATATACAAGGTGTGAATTTTCTCCTTCAAAAATCTACTCGACGATGTAGACGAAATTCAGGCGATAAAAGCGATATAAGACATTTGGGGTCGCAAATCGCAAGCAATACCGTAAATTGAACCTCAAACTAAGCTGAATGGCGTGGCGCTGCATAGCACGAGCCAAATTTGAGCGACTGTGTTCGTGCAGCGTGGCCTGGCTGGTTCCCCCGCTCATTTTGCTGTAGGTAGAGAGTGACATGACTTTTACTGATTTGGAAAATGTATGCAATTGGTATTAAACAAGGTTGGTACTGCTCGTGAGAGCAGAGTACGTCACGTTGGAGTTTTAAGGTGGACCTCTTCGGGATGAGGTAGTGGGGAGCGAGGGAACCAGCCAGAACGCGCCGCGCGAATACAGTCGCCCAAATTTGGCTCGTGCTATCAAGCGCCATAACATTGAGCTTAGTTTGCGGTTCAATTTACGGCGTTGCTTACGATTTGTGACCCCAAGTGTCTTATATCACTTTAATCGCCTCCATTTCGTCTACATCGTAGTGTAGTTTTTTTGAAAGAGATAATTTACACCCTGTATATTATTAGTGTACCCTATATTATATAGCAGTGCTAAATATACTTAAATGAAAATACATAAGCGCCCAACGCTACTTAAAATCACTGACCAGTCAATGCAATATGATTTGGGTTAAAGAGCCCTATTGGCTTAAGTGCTTTGTAATATGCAAGTATTGTACTATTGGTGACTCATGATGACGTAACATTTATCTAAATTTTGTACTAGAGTGCTACAAAATTGTTAAAATATGCTTCTTCCTTTTGTTTCGACAATTTCAACAAAAAAAAATCGAAAAAATCGCAATAATTTACGATTAATCGATTAATCGTCAGTTATAAATTAATCGAAATCGCCAATTAATTTAGATAATAAAATCGATTATACGATTAATCACGATTAATCGCCCATCCCTACATTTACATTCAAAATCAATCTGGCAGGTGCTCAATCAGCCGTTCAAATTACCAGATTTAATGCATTTATTTAGGAAGAAGAAATAACCGTTAATTCTTTTTAGCTTACAACTTAGTCTTGTATAATTTGTGTTAAACAGTCTATTTAATTTTAAAAACAAATATCATTAAATCTATTAGGTTATCACTTTCAGGATAATTTTTTTATTATCTTATTTTGCTTGAACAAAGGATAGCCTCTGTCCGAAATGTCAATTTTTTTCAGGGTCTTAACACCCTGTTTTCATTTTTTTTATTTTTTTATTATTAGATTCTTACATATATAACATTATGGGACAATATTTGAGATGACGTATATGATGACTGCTTTATTAACGTACAGAATTTAATGATATTTACCATAAATAGAGTTAAAAAATTAGCAAAAGAATGAAAATTTTTCAGAATTATGGAGTGATTATTTGATCGTATAAATAAAAAGCTTCATCACGCAGATGTCTAAAGTTATGGCTAACAAATTGCCCAAATCAGCAGCAAACTTAATAAACGGATACAGACGACTTTCAGTGACGTGAATGACTTCATTTCTGATTGCATATATATTCACCATGGATCTTCTGGAGGGAAAGTTTGGATTTTCGATGATATTAAATAAAATTTGCTGCGTACATTTCATTGTACAACGACAATCGCCCAGTGTCTTTTGATAGGCTCGTTCTGCTTCGTTGGCACTCCGGATATCAGAACACAAGTCGACTTTTTTGTTATTACCTACCATATAAGGTAACCTGAAAAAAGTAGAAACGGCATTAAAGTATATCTTACTAGTAATATCATGTGTCGCAGAAAGTTCCGTCGTTTTTAGATAACATTAAACAAATACTAAGAACTTTTGCTACATACAAAGGTCGTTCAAGATTGACCAAAACTTTTATCTCTGGACAGGAAATACACACACTTGGATGCACCGGCCTATGCCAGTGTTTCAAAGAATTCCCCCTCAAAAAGCCATCGTTGGGGGAAGCCCCTTATGCCTTTAGCAAAAGGTTGGAGTCCTAATTACTGCAGGACACAGCATTCTTGAGTTCCTCATCTGTCTGAAAGTGGGTCTCGCTCAAATGCCCTTAAGATTTCCAAACAACTGGAAATCAGGACTGTGTGGCAATACCTTCCAGTGTATGTTGGCTAATGTTGTTTGAGTCAAATGGGCCATGTTTGGCCTGGAGTTGTCATGGAGAAGAATAACATGTTTCGAAAACATTCTAGGCATTTTCTTCCGAATGACCTCACGTACAGCATCGTGAAGCAGTGTTGAGTAATACTGGGAATTAATGTGGCTCCCTACTCTAAACGATTCACATGGACAACACCTTTCACATGCCCGAAGAAGGATATTCCAAAAATCTTACCGGCAAACAGCAGCGTTAGGCTTTTTTTTGGGGGGGGGGCGGAATGGAACCCTTTTCCCGCCACTCCATGCTGCTTCGATTTGTCTCGGGGTGAAGTAATGCGTCCGTGCGGTGCATTTTCTACCAATCCCTAGCTTTCACTGAACTGTTGACATCATTCGTAAACTGTAGCCCGTGACAGTGTTTCTTCACCATAATATACTTG
>JAHWFO010032465.1:305721-317790 GCA_023313115.1 Rhysida immarginata
GTGAACAATGCATATATTCATAGAAAAACATAAGAATACATGACTGCATTTTATTTTATTCAATACAAATACACTATAGCATATACAATATGTAGTATTACACTAATTTTTTAAAAAAAATCTGTAATGGCCGTCTGCTTTATCGGCTTAATTAGCCCAGTTGCAACTTTCGCATGGGCTGCATTGACCAATCAGAGCAGGACATGTGAACGATGTACGTTGTACTGAAGGAATATTTAACCAAGGGAATGTAAAATTAGTACGTTATTCTGAAATGTACGTTAAAGTGAGGTACGTTGTAACGGGATTTTACTGGCCATGCATCAAATGCGTCGCAAAGGATCGTGATTACTTGCAAGGAATCATGGTCTCTCTTGCTGATTTTATGCAGCGCTAAACTGTCTCACAATATGAAAACAGCTGCAAGGCAGTATGGGAAAGCACGTCACTACTTTTTCACCTCCTCCCCGTAAAGTATTTTCCGACTGCGCACGCATAGTGCTAAATAACATGAAACACGGTTTCAGTTTCATTTTAGCCTCTATGGTTTCAGTTTCTTTATTGACTGCGCGTTGATCTGAATGAGATAACTATTGGTAACGTGGCTTTCCCATATTTCCTTGCAGCTTTTTTCGTATAGTGAGACAGACTTTACATTGTTTCGTTAATATTTTACGCACGATTGTCTTGGTCAAACTTCTACGACCCTTGTACATCATCAAAGTAATCTCCATCTGATTCAACGACTTTCTCTTAATGTACGTTTTACCAAGTGACCAAAACAGACAGTGGTCTGTTGGATAGCGGACTAGATTAGAGGATACAAAACTCCCGCCCTACCAGCAAAATTTTTTCCGCACTCATTTTTGCGATGACCTTTCATATTAACCAGTACTTATTGCATTACATACAACTCTTTATGGTCACGTTGCAGCACCTCCCTCATAGTACTTCTATGCAGAGATGATTTCTACAGGTTCGAGAAGCTCACTATATACCCCGCCCGCGGTGATCCAGAAAATATTAAACATTTTCTTGGGGTCTTTTTCAGGGACCTTCTTCGGTAGTCTGTGTTTGATAACCGTTGATAAGAACGTCTGATATTATTGCTGAATATCCATTTCTCATCGCAACTGATGATTCTGTCCGGCAATGGTTGATACCAATGAAGGTGGACCAATGTAGTGCAAAAGGTCAAACTTTAAGTTTTCTTGGCAGTAGAGAGTATGTATGGTATCCGTCTATTCACTGACATTCCTGATACTATGACGATTATTTCGCAGTACAGATTCGAAAATAACGATCCTATTTTGCCAGTTCCTGAGAGAGATTTATCAACGACCAGACTCAATAAGCGTTTCCAGTTCCTGATAATCGACCACCACTGGTCTCATCTTCAAGCGTTTCATCTACATTGGGAACTTGGTAAACAAAAGCTGGGCTTTGCTATTTGACAAAGCCTCATTATCAAATACTTGAGTTGAATATGGAGAATAGAAAAAATTCAAAGATGATGATTTGATAATTTCCATTTTAGGAAAAATTCAAAATTAAAAGTCGCTTACATTTACAGATGGAATACACTTTAAAATGTAACCGACTTTAGTTCAATAAAATTATGTTCAAAACACTAAATGTAACAGACTTTTAATTTTGAATTTATCCTTAAATGAAAATTATCAAATTATCAATTTAGCATCATTATCAAATGTTTGACAGATATTTCTGGCTGCATATGTCCCTTTATGTCCCTGGACTTGCATGGAACCAGATGGGCCAAATATTCGGCGATGTTTTAATAGTGAACTGTGTATTTTATTTTCGAAATTGATACTGCTTGCTTTCTTTGTTTTTACGAATTGCAAAACGATTTAAAACATGGAACTTTCATGACGCTATGGTCGAAATAAGGAGAAAATCACGGCAATGTTAAGAATACTGTATAAGAACATGCATGTAAATTGTTCAGTTCCACAATGTTCGAACAACAATGTTAAAAACAAAAATCTCTCACAGAACCTCACGAATTTGTGCTTCAATTGAGGCCATTACGGATGTCGATACATCACTAACAGCACAAGCCTGAAGCATATTATATCTGCCTTTTAAAGAAAACTTTCCGTAAATGATCTGCAAGGAGGTTGCAATCATATTTGCATAATAACACTCACTGATACTGAAATGATGATGTCAAAAAAACGACAGAACTTTTTGCGCCACAGGAAATAAAAATTATAAATTTCACTATCTACGAGTTCGGTCATAAAATCCTAACAATCACCATGGAAATCCAAGTGCGAAAGTGGTAGTATATTACCACATTCTTGCAGAGGATACCAATCATTTTCGCTGCCAGAACACCAAATCTAAAATGGTGCAACTCACTGGGAAAATCGTGGGGCGGACTTTGATGGGTTTTCTGCATTCGAAAGGAAGCAGCGCCATACAGATTCTTGCCCAGTTGAAAAGCCTTAACCTAGTCAAGTTTTTTCTTTTCAGAGGCCGTGGCCGTTGCTCCCAAAGTGACCAGATAAGAGTGGAGGGAGCTGCTCTGAAAGGACTTCCTTCAAGGAGAAGTTGGAAATCGCGCAGCAAGCGGAAGCCCTGTTGTTCAATACAAAAGAATCACAGTTATACAGACAATGCAGAAAGTCCATATAACACATGGTCCTACTTGGAAAATTGGAAGACAAAGGTTGCCGCAAGTTAGATGCCACGTTTGCTCAATACTTCTCAGAAAGAGCGTTGCAGGCACACATCTGCTGGAGTAATCCAGACAATTTCAACCGCTTCGTCGTAATGGATGAATGCTTGGTGTATCATCACGTCCAGATATAAAGATCCAGAGCATGCATTAGAAGTTCACCAGTTCGTGGAGATAGTTCAGTTTCTCCAGGACCAGAGGACGTCTTCAATAAGGAACATGGACAACTGATTCATCGCTGAGATAAACGCATGGTCTTGGATAAGATATATATAGAAAGGGTGGTGATAGCAAGAACTTTATAACCGAATTAATTCAAAACTATTGCATTGTTATTTCGAATATGAGTAGGCGCATCAATTCTGCTTTGGAGTAACTGTTCAACAGTATTTATTCACTATGAGTTCAATAAACTTCGGCAGTTTGTTGGGAGGTAATTTTAAGTGATAACTGGTATATGAACCTAGGCCCTTTTATGCTTTTAAATTAAATGTTAATTATAAATTCATAATATGTGGCTTGTTTCCCTTTTTGCTACTACGCTAATAAAACTTTGGTCGGTTCTAATTCTCTATCTTAACGACCTGTGTTAGGTTAAAATTGGCTCGACTTGACCAGGACATTTTTGCAGTTCCGTTCAAAAAATTTGGATAGAGACTCGCCATTCATCCACTCGAATTATTTGCTCCAGTACAATTTTTCCCCTTTTCAAAACTACTCCAAGAGGGATGATAATTTTCAAGGAATCACGAGCTAAGATTATTTCCACTCGGCTTCTTTGGAATCTTCCTGCAATCTCCTTTTCTCAAAGAAAAGAAAATAATGAGACTGAAGATATTCTTCAACCATATCATAATTACAAGTAGAACTTGAAAGAAAATTTCCGCGACGAGGACTCAAAATAGGGACCACGCCTCCTGTTCTATGCTGCTTTTTTGTACAGTCCTCGACTTTCTCTTATACTTCCACATAAGGATTGTACAAAAATTTTATATCTAATTTGTCTTTTGCAATTATAAAGGGTTGTAAATAAATTTCAACCATAAATTCATTTAAATTGCTAATTTTTTTGAAACTTGTTAAGTAGGTCTTCGGATAAAACACTTTATACAAGGTGTGTTCAAGTGCAAGTGATTTTATTTTAAAGCGACTGTATGCCGCAGCATGTTCGGACCGCTTGGGCTAGATGGGGGGGGGATGCTTGGCTTCACAACGCTTGGTTGCTCTAGAAGCGTTGATTTTGTGAAGCTCGTCCGAAAGACCGTGTCATGTCGCGCGACAGAGCAAACGATCGAACAACGGTACACGATCAAGTTCTGCGCCAAACTTGTCAAACGTTATACCGATACAAAACAATTGTTCCAGCAAGCTTACGGAGACTCTGTTCTATCGTCTTGGTAAATTTCAAGGTGGTTGAAGATGTTTAAGGAGGGTCGGGAAGAGGTGATCGAATACTTCCCCTCTGAGCGGCCATCAACCAACCAGAGCCAATGTGACACATGTGTGAGATTTGTTGAATTCTGACTGTCAAATGAGTTTTAGAATAATTGCACAGACACGGAACCTTCAAACAGACACTGCGCACACCAAACCATCTCAACATGCGACAATGCTCCTAGCCACACCGCTCTGCGCGTCCATGAGTTCATGGCGAAGCAGCACTTGAAAACGCTGTCCTAGCCCCGTTACAGTTCCGACTTTGCTCCGGCAGATTTCTTTTTGTTTCCGAGGATTAGGAATCTTCCTCAAAGAATACAGTTTTGATGGACTGAGGCGATCCAAGCCGCCATGTAGACCGTTCTGAACGAGGTTCCCGTCAAGCCTTTCAGCACGCGTACCGTACCTGAGAGAATCGCTGAAAAAACGTGTCGATGTACGAGAGGAGTGCATCAAAGATTTCTAAACATTTGCAACTATATCTTGAATAAATGCTTTTTACGACAACATTTGCATTACTTTATGAACACACTTTGTATTTCTAAATTTCTTTCGTCATTATTAAGACCTACACTAATATTTATTTCTTTACTTTTTTAAAAAATCCTAGTTCATATGAAGACTAGCGAGAGTATGTTTAGGTAAAATACTTTTTCCATTTGAAGGATTTGGTCCAAAAGTTGATAGATATCTACATTTTATGTATAAGGACTACACACCAAATTTCGTCCATCTAGTTCGTAGCGTTTTTGAATTATCGTCTTCACTGACAGACGAACACACATAAGCAGAGATAATTCGCAAAATGTTTCTTTCTGTCCTAAAGAGTCTAAAACATCGAGATACATCAAAATTTTGAGCTCGAGTTGTTTGATGATTGCAACACTTTCTGTTTTGGTAGCTATGTACGAGGGTAAGTCATTATACTGGGCGATTCAGTCAATTTCTGACCATTTCACGCGAATGACGTGCATTAGGGATAAACAACTGAAAGAATATGAACGCCATATCGAATTTCTAAATAGTTGGAGTTTGTATTGTTGCAACGGCGCTGCATGAAAATCGTATTGTTGAAAAATGGCGCCCGCTTTATCAACAGAGCAGAAATGCAAGGTTGTCGAATGGTATTTCGAGACAAAATCACATGTAACCTTGCAAAGAAAGTTCCAGAAGGAGTAAAAGTGTCGAGACGCACCAGGCAGGCAAGCAATCATGGATTTTGTCAAGCAATTTCGTGCCACTGGATGTGTTAAAGGCAAGAAAAAAGGCGGGAGCGAAGCTCGTGTTCGAACGGCCGAAGCTGTAGAAAATCCCATGGGACGTCGCACACCTACCGAACTTTGTACGCAGACGATCTGGCGACTTTCAAAAATGTTGCAATTTCAACATCGATGTGTGCTTGCGTGTAGCGCAACAATCACGGCGTATCTTTTCATTTCTTGCGTTAGCTGATAGTCCGCCATTAATGCTCTGTAAAGATGAAAGTAAAGATAACTGCAGGCGCTCAATTACATGTCCTCAATTACCCTATGCGTCCTATACAGTAGAACCCATTATAGCGATGTCAGTATATAATGAACCTCCGGATATAACGAATGAAATTTTAGATCCTGTTCAATTTCTTATGATGTTATTTTATGCAGCTATATTGAACAATCAAACATATTAAAATAGGATATAACATTCTTGATTAAAGTCTTCGACTAAATTTGGTGTTTCTTTCAAAACTTTTAGAAAACATTACAGGAAATATTTGTTACCTTTACGATACTGTCACAGATCTTTTATCTCCATCCCTCACTCCACCATTCTTGTATTCATCCACAATACTCAAATTTGGATTGCGTTACCATTGGTTGTTTGGCAAACCAAAACAAGATTTCACCAAAACAAAGCAGCAAATTAAAAGTGAAAAGCGCAGTGGCGGTAAATTGTTTGTGGAAACATGATGGGACGTATGTTCTGAACAAAGTGACAAGTGCAAAGTTCAGTCTGACTTTTCTCATTGGCTGCAACAGTTCCATCAGTATTATCCTGACAACAAGCTACGATTATCCTGCTCATTCTGTTCAACATGGGCGATTATATGCAGAAGTAGATGGCGCGAAATTCAATCGTTTCAGATTATTATCCTGAAGACAACTGCCCAATAAACAGCAGAATTTCGAAGAATCAGTCTATCCACAGCGACCTTAAAGTCAAACGTATTAGCAGTTTTCTTGAAGACTTTCTGAAGAAAATGCTGGAGAGAATGATGTGCCATAGCAACGACCTAATGACTGGAATTTTGAAGCATTCCCTGGATAAGAAGTGGCACATGCAGTATCATAAGCCGAGGCACGTACTGGATATCAATTTTGCGGACATAAACAACGTTTCATTCCCGAACTGCTCGGTAATGTGATTTCACTCTTTTTCTTTTTTCTTTCCTTCCTTCTATTTTGGGTTTCTACCTTGTTTCTTCTCTTATCTTTTTTTAGGGAGTCAATAGTCCATCCTAGCTTACAAACTGAAGTATATATATGATCATATGACTACTTGGACCCATATATATGAAGCCATTCATTTGATATCAATCCATTAGATTACTTTTTCTGGGGTCACTGAAGGGCAAGGCCTACCACACGAAACTTGAGACTCCGATATTTTGTGGCGTATATGCTTTATTAGAATTAAACTGTTCATTTATAAATACACTGGCTGACAAAAAAGTGAATCACCCAGAAGGAATGGTTTAAAGTGAATGAAACGATATATGATGAAAGAACATGTGACTTTATTGTACTGATTACAATACGGGATGAAACAGACAACGTTGTTGGCAGAACAGGTAGAATGTAGACGCCAGGTCAGTAGGGTGTGGCATCCCCTCTGGCCCAGTGCATGCCCTTATGCGGTTCGGAATGAAGTCAAACAGCCTTTAGAACCTCTCCTGAGGCAAGTCAGTCCACAGTTGTTGCAGCTATCGCTCCAGATACCGCAGGTTGGTACTGGGACGGAGTCGCCTTCCAATATCATCACACACGTGTTCAATGATGCAGAGGTCCGGAGATCTTGCTGGCCACGGGAGGACCTCAACATGCTGTAGGTAGTCCTTAGACACGTGCTGTGTGTGGGAGTGCGTTTTATTGTTGCCACAATGTCCGAGGGTGCTGTGCAAGAAGGGGTAGGACGTGGGGACGCAGAATGTCTGTGATGTATTGCTGTGCTGTCAAAATCTGCCGAAACACTATTAGAGGTGACCTGAACGCATATCTGATGTCTCCCTACACCAAAATCCCAGGGAGTAAGCCTGTGTGTCTCTCTAAAATATGGGAGGGTTGTGCCCTCTGCCCTCGATGCCACCATACGTGAACACGATGGTCATCGGAGGTCACGGAGAAGTGGGACTCATCACTAAACATGATGCGACGCCATTCGTCCTCTGTCCATGCCTCATGGGCAAGGCACCACTCTAAACGCAGGCGTTGGTGTTATGGTGTTAATGGCAACCGATGCATGGGGCGGTAGGACCCCAATCCGGAAGACGCGAGTCGTCTAGATACTGTGTGGGAACTAACGGGGTGTTGTAGAGTCTCTAGTACATTTCGCGGAGCGCGGGTGCAGATGTCATGGAATGCAGATGATGGTCCTCCCTTGGGGTGGTGTTTGTTGGTCGACGTGCATGGGATGCCCTCATGTACACATTGATTTCAACATCGGGTCGCTGCGACATCTGAATGGCCCACATGAGTGGTAATAGCATGATAGGATGTCTAATGCGTCTACGAGGCATCGCGGGTGCTTTTTACAGTACAGTTATCCTCTCTGAACGTCTTACGTGACTGTCGGACTCACAGCAGTAGACTGGTAACAACTTATGAACAACTTGGTGGTGTCATCAGGAATGGACTCTGGTGAGTGTTCTAGACATTACAGTTCCTTGTGAATCTAATCGTTTACTCACATCACTGGTATGCATGTGTACCGAAATAAGATAATATTGGACTACTCTTGCTGGTTCCTTCACTTTTTTGAAAGCCAGTGTATGTTAAGGTGTTTATTAACTTTAAAGTAATTAGCATTATTCCTGATAAGTTTTCAAATAAATTTAATATTTACCTGCATGGAGCACTTTCAGCTGCCTTTAGGTAGCAGTTATTTTCACATTTGGTATAAGTTTCGTTGTCGACGCAAGGTTTACTTCTTGTATTAAGCTGATTAAACTAGACCAAAAAAATTGATGAAAAAATTGCTTTTAGTTTCTCAAAGGTGCAAAAAATTTGTTAAATACCATACAAAGAAATCATGAATATACAGGGTAATTGTAAATGGGGGAAAGTTTTTTTCATGTTAAGTACAAATAGTCCGTGAAACATTTTAAATATTCACCACATAAAAATTCCAATGGATAGTGATTAATCTTATGCCGGCAGAATGACAACTCTCTCCAATACCATCTTTGCGTTAATCAATTTCCTCTATTAACCAAAATAAGTTCATGGAGTTGACAAGAAAAAATAATGTATCTTTCACGAATCCCCACAGGGGAAAAATCAGAGGAAATGGAGTGCCATTCACATTAATGCATCATCTTTGTCATGTATACATCCTATCCAACATCCAGGCAATCTTCATTGAGGTACACTTACTCTTCATTGAGGTACACTTGGAGAGATTGTCGTTCTTTGAGCGGTAAGAATTATTCCTATTCATAGGCGGAATTTAAACGAAGTGAATTTCTAAAATGTTTTATGGACATTCTTTTATAATTTAGCTGAGTTTTCTTTTTGTATAGCATAACTTTAACTGGGTCTGTAGTATGTTGTTGTTTATTGGATATAACAGTTTAACGTCCTCTTGAAGAAATTCATGTCCGTCTTCAATGGCGGATTTTTTTGATTTTGCCAAATCTGGTATGTGCCATGGCCAAGGGGGCCTATTAAAAATTGATATCAGTTTCTAGAAGAGGAGGTTAAATTGATGTACACTCAACAATAACAAACTATTGTTCCCATTTGAAAGTTATGCTTATAAAATAGATTATCCAGATAACTTACTTATCCACTATCATCATGGACCAATCAACGACTCGAACCTTATCAAGTAGATGACTGTCACCTTTGCAGTGGAAGCTATTTGACAGAGTGTGAACAGAAGTAAGGGAATGGGAGGCAAATTGTAAATTTGAAATTAAACTCCTTTATTACTTTTAATTATAAACAATATCTGCTTCTTTAAACAAAAACGCAACAACTAATTCGCTGTTTCCTTAAATTTCAAATTGAATAAGAATATAACTCGTAAACGATTTTCAAATATGCTGATAAGAAGAAGATAAAAATGTGTTGTTTAATATTACAGTAATATTTTATATACAGCAATTGCGAAAATTGCATGTAAATTTACGTATTCGACTGCAGCATTCACACGAACCTTTCCAAACACGAACGAAATGCTCGCACGTCTAAATGTTTTAAACTTTTACGCCTATGTTCTTTCCACTGCTAGAGTCATTCATTTTTTCTTAATCAAAGTTGCCATAAACGATAGAAAAGAAAAATCACTGTTGCAAAGCGTTGTCGGAAAAAATCTTGTAAGCATTCCAAGGAGCTTTACCTGTGATGCAGATGTAATTTTAAATATGAATATTTCACTTTTACTTGCAGTTGGTTTAAATAAACAATGGAAATTCCTTTGATTCTATCCACGCACACACACTTTTAAATATAGGTCTAATTTTAATTAGCCATTTTTAACAATAGGCCTAACATTATTTAGTAATTTTTAACTATAGGCCTAATATTATTTAGCCATTTTAGCAATAGGCCTAACATTTATGAGTCATTTTTAACAACAGTCCTAACATTAATTAACCACATATTAAATAGATTCTCACATCACTGAATTTTAAAACGGAATGAGCACGTGAATCGACAAAGTTTCATAAGGGTCACGTGCTTCAAGCTGCCATCAACAATGCTTAAGTAATAAACAAAAAGTAACACTGTATTCACTTATGACTCATCATTACGAACCGATTGATGTATTACATACCTAAGTTCATATTCTTATTAGCGCACGTGCTTGAAGGGGTCTACGAGAGCTCCATCTAAAGTTGATATATCGCAGTTAAGTTCTTCCATTTTCACGTTATCGTGCAAACGATGGCCGGCCGGACACATAAAGACATCGATTAAGCTTGTATTCTTATACGTATATAGCTTTAGCTAAAGCTCGTAATAAGGGTCATTGAAGTACTTTCTGGGGATCATCTTCTCGGACGTAGCATTTTGAAAATCGAAAAGAATGTCATATTTGTCTTTTGCTCGTCATACCCATTTGAATGACATACTACATGCCTTATATTGCCATAAAAAAATTCAATGGGGCGGTTGGGTCTCAATAGTTACATGACTGATAGACCGATTTCAATCATAAACTAATCAGGTGAGCTCAAGAAGGGTCTCTCACGAAGAGCGAATGCAGAATTTGAAAAAGTTAAAGCATTCTCGATTAATCGTCGGACATACAGATGGAGAGACGAACAGACAGACACACAAAGAGAGTGAATCAATATATGCTTTTCAGCATATAAAAATGAAAAACTCAAAATTTATTAAACCCAATATATAATACACTATATGTGCTAATAATCTTGGCACTAAATTTGACCACTAGACTAATTGCATCAATTTATTACTTATGTAACACAATTAAATAATCCTAATTCCTTCACTATGTACTATGAATCAAAGTTCCCTTAAAGAATTTGTATTACTTATAACACACATAAATGATATTGTAGGAAAGCAACTTCTTCACTAATTTAATAGCACATATTAATTATCTTGTAGTAAGGCAATTTATTCACAATTTAAATAGCATACATTAATTATTCTTATAGTAAAACTGCTCATTGACAAATCATATAGCACCCATTAATTAATTTGTATTAATGTGGTTCATTCACAATTTAAATAGCAGACCTTCATTATCTTTGTAGCAAGACAGTGCATTGAGAAATAAAATAGCACACATTAATTATCTTTGTAGTAAGGCAGTTCATTAAAAAATTAATAAGAGTATCGAACTCTTGAGTTCACATTAAAACGCCTTCCATTCGAGAAATGATTTTGGACGAATGTCTGTGAGAGAATTAATGCATGGAATTTAGGAATGTAAAAAATTTAAATATGACAAGCACGTTGGCACACATTTATCTTGGCCGAAATCGCTACGATATCCAAATGTAGAGCGCAAGAGCTCACCTGATTCTATCAGACAATCCTCGATGCAGCGACGTAAAAATCCTCTAGTTAGTGCCATCAATTATTCCGATATCGTCCTGCAGGAAAGCCTCCAATCCCAATGGAAAAATGCCGTAGGTTATGGCGAATCTGGTTGATAAATACGTAGCCCAGAAATTCTCTTTTCCGTGAAGCTCACACGAAGAAATCTCAATGAAAACCAGAGACGATCAATTAATGAGACATGGCATTTCATTGTTTCCCCATCGCAAACTTGTTAGATTTATTGCGGTGGCACCGTCTGGAGTCGTCGGCTGCAACTCTAGGAACACTTCATGAATGTCGTCACACAGATAAGAATTAAATGACGTCACTCCAAGTAAACGCGCCCCCCCCCCCCAGGGAAAATAGTTTACAATATTAAAAATTTTATTTTTGATGTTATCTATGATAATATTTTTTATTTAAATAGAAAATTTATTATTGTAATATTTCAATAAACTTAAAAATTTATAGAAATTTACCCACCACTCACCCATATTAAATTAAAGAAACATGGCTTGCTTTATGTATTTATTTATTTATTTTAATGCACTGCATGTATATTTAGATGTACAGTATTTTTAGTTATGTTAAAGCCTACAAAACTAATTTAACTAACTGAAATGTCCTATTTTAAACAAGAATATAACTCGTAAA
>JAHWFO010032465.1:347240-389739 GCA_023313115.1 Rhysida immarginata
TGAAAAGTAGAATATAACAAGGTGTTGTTTAATAATACAGTAATAGTTATGTACAGCAATGGCGAAAACTGCACGTAAACTTACGTATTCTATTGCAGCGTTCACTCGAATCTTTCCAAACACGCACGAAATGAGAAATGAAATGCTCCCACGTCTGAATGTTTTAAACTACTGTGCCTATGTTCTTTCCACTACTAGAGCCATTCATCCCTTCTTAATCAAAGTTGCAAACGTCAGAAAAGAAATATCATGGTTGCAAAGCATTGTCGGGAAAAATTTTGTAAGCATTCCAAGGAGCTTAACCTGTGACGCTGATGTAATTTTAACTTTCAGTGTTTCACTTTTACTTACAGTTGGTTTATATAAACAATGGAAATTCCTTTGATTCTATCCACACACACATCTGTTTCATTGCTTCACGTTCACGCTAAAACACAAAACACTACAAATTCCTTGTCTCAAGCAACGATGCAAATGCACAGCAGTTTTAGAGTGTACATTTGAGGCAGGTTAGATGTACACAAGTCAGTACGTTAAAAATTGCTAACTCAAAATAATCTTTATGTTGTCTATTATAAAGTTATTATTCGTTTGTCTTAGCTTCTCCCATTCTCTACATTAAAAGCTACACAGGCCGTACACAACATGCATAAGATTACAACTGTCGCTAACAATTCATAACAGTAATTATTTGTTGATAATAATAGGCCTAACTACAATTAGCTAGTGTTAACAAAATGCCTAGCATTTATTTGTTGATAACAACAGGACTTACATTTTTTAATTATTGATGACAATGGGCCTAACATCAACTAGCTATTGTTAATATTAAGCTGAACAGTAATTAGTTTTGGACTATATACACTGGTTTGCAATGAAACTGCTCCACCAACAGGAAGTTACCCAACCTTATCCATATTTAGTAGGGGGCGGGGTCATCTACCTCCGACTAGTAAACGATCAGATTCATGCTCACGGGACATAAACATGAATGGGTTGACACAGGGCGTCCGGGTGCCTGTATAGGATCGTAAGTTGAAACCTGTGCGAACCGTTCCATGCAGTAGGGAGGAAGCAACTGCCTCGTGAACGTACAGTACTGTAATCCGCACAACGGTCTCAATGCCGCGACGACAATAACGACAACCTTTCACTAAATTAACGGACTTTGAACGAGGTCGGATTATTAACCTCTCCGAGGCTGGATGGTCAACCAAACGGATTGCTGTCCATGTGACGCGGGGCGCACGGACGATAGGCCGATGTTGGAGACCATGGCGAAAGGAAGGCACACGTGCCAGAAGACCAGCTCGGGGCCTGGAGAAGAACGTCAGCTTATACCGATAGGCGGATACTGCGAACAGCGCTAGCGGACAGAACAATCACCCTGTGGCAACTGCGCGACATCACTGTTCCCGGTACTGCTCCAGTGTCAATAGCGACAATAGCACGCCGGTTACACGCCGCCACAATGTTTTCCAGGCGTCCATTGTTGTGTTTTACTTTGACACCTGAGCACCGCGCGATACGACTGCAATGGTGTCATGGACAAATGGGCTGGCGAACAGAATGGCGCCCGGTGGTCTTCAACGACGAATGCGCTTTTGTTTGGACACCAACGACAGATGCGGACGGGTGTAGCGCAGACCATTGGAAAGTGCCAATGAACAATGCATTCGGTATCGCCATCGTGGATCAACAGCCGGGATCATGGTCTGGGGTGCCATAGGGTACGTTACCAGAACGCCTTTAATCACCATCCAAGGCACCCTGATAGCAGCACGGTATGTCACAGAGATTCAGCAGTATTACTGCCTTTCTGCAAACCATACCTGACGCAGTCTTCAGGATAACGCCAGATCGCACACGGCAAACTTGAACATGGCATATCTGCATGATGTCAACTGCTTGCCATGGCCCACGAGGTCCACAGACCTATCGCCAATTTAGCACGTGTGGGACATAGTGGGACGCCGTTTATGATCTCCCCGGAATCTCCATGAACTGACACTTCAGGTTCAACTGGCCTAGGCAGACGTACCCCAAGATGAAACTCGCCACCTGTATGATCACCTACACCTGTGGCTGGAACAATGCATCGCCGCTAGTGATGGTACCACAACCAACTGATGCCGCTTTCCATTGGGACACTATGTACAGACGAGTGTACGTCTTTGCTCCATAACATAATAAAGGTGTGTTCAGATGGGTCTCTTGCTACATACCTACTTTTGGCTCATTCGGGTAACTCCTTGTGGATGGGGCAATTTCATTGCAAAGCAGTGTTAAAATAGGCCTAATATTAATCACCTACTGATAACAATGATCCTACCATTTATTAGTCATATTTAACAAAAGGCCTAACATTAGTCATTTTAAAAAATAGGCTTAACATTAGTCATTTTAAAATATAGGCCTCACATTAATTAGCCAGTTTTTAAAATAGGCCTAACATTATTTAATCATTTTAAACAATAGAATTAACATTATTTAGTCATTTTTAACTATAGGCCGAACATTAATTTGCCTGTTTTAACAATAGGCTTAACATTAATTAGCCATTTTTACCAATAAGCTTAACAACATTTAGTCATTTTTAACTATACGCCTAACATTAGTCAATTTTAACTATAGGCCTAACATTATTTAGCTACTTTTAACAATAGGCCTTACGTTAATTAGCCACTTTTAATAACAGGCCTAACAGCACTGAATTTTAAAAATAAAATAAGTACAAAGCTTCATAACAGTGCTCCAAGCTGGCATCATGAATGCTTTAATGTCAAACAAAAAGTAACACTGTATTCACATATGACTCGTCAGTGGAAATCGATTCATATATTCCATGCCCAAAGTTCTTATTCTTAACATTAGTGCACGTGCTTGAATAAAAATAGAAAAGGGAAGGAAAAATTCCGCGATTTGTACTCGAACGTTGATGGTTTCAGGGTAAGGAGGAATCCCGATTTGCGAGTCGGGGGACTGGTCTGCCGATTGGGCTGATTTGTGGATCAAAAAGTGACACATCACAGTTCATCCATTTTCACATTATCGTGCAAGCGACGCCCGGCCAGACACATAAAGGTACCCATTAAGCTAGTATTCTTATATATAGATTTAGCTAAAGCTCGTAATAAAGGGTTATTGAAGTAATTTTTGGGGGTTATTTTCTTGTAAGTAGCATTTCGACAATCGTACGGAATGTCTTATTCGTCTTGTGCTCGTGATTCCCGTTCGAATGACATATTACATGCCTTATATTGCCAATAAAAAATTTTTAGGGGTGGGGGCGTTGGGTCTCAATAATAACGTGACTGTTAGACCGATTTCATAGACAAACTATCAGGTGAGCTCAGGAAGGGTCTCTATCGAAGAGTGAAAGCAGAATTTGAAAAAGTTAAAGCATTCTCGCCGGACATACAGACGGACAGACATACACACAAACAGAGCATATAAGAAATGGAAATTATTATTAAAAAATAGAAAATAAAAAATTTCAATACTTAACCCAGACAAAACATTTCCCTGCTCTCAATAATCCAGCATCACTCACCTGTTCACAACAATCCAAGAATACATGTTCACTTTTATTATACTCTATCCAACGAAGTTGGAGTGGGCGTGTCCAGTTAAACTTCCTATTTCAATTGTTAGACATTGTTGCCAAAGTGTAACACTCATTGTTTTCGATTTTAATTCCGATATTATGTTTTTAACAGAAAATTCATTAAAAAATTTATTAACACACTGAAGATGAGATAAATAATCTCGAAAACGTCTTTTTATTTTCATTTGTTAATCATCAGGTTTGTAATAATTTGTTTTCAACTGTGCCTCTTATCATCAGACCTTCATCACTAGATTTTCTACTACTTTTATGTGCGACGTCTGTTCCTGTGTATCTTCCTGTGTTTCTACTGTGATTGTTACTCTACAAGACTTTCTCTTCATCTGTGTTTTATGTCCACACCAGATTCCAAAACATTAGTTAAGGCATCGTTATCCAATGATATAAGGGTTTTAGCATCAAAATATTACGAGCAGTAGCGGCTCGTGACCATAATAAGTTGAGGGGCACAAAAACAAAATTTCATGTTCTTAGATCTTTGCGTACAAACGTTATAGCTTGATTTGAGCCTCGCGATCCCTGCCGAGGCCTCAGAGGGCTATATCAATTTTAGTGTGTAATAGCTAAAATTTTAAGCAACACATTTTAAATATAAAACATTTCAAATTTCTGGTCCTCTGGTTTTAAATTTATGGCTTGATTTGAGATTGAGGCAGCATGGCCCCTGATAGACACCTATATAATTTTTAATATACTAGCTGAAGTACCCGGCGTCGCTCGGAGAAAATATAGTTTTTTCATATTTATGTGTACAGGATAGTATACAAACATAGGGGGTTGATAGAGGGATCAAATCTAAGCAACATTTCCCTCTTTCATTTTTTCTCTGGGTATTGATTTTGAGATAAAAAATGTTGGACGTCGCGTAGACGTAATATGCCAGTCAACCCGTAATTCTGTACCGCGTCAAAGACATGGTCAATCATATAATAAAAAGAACAAAAACACATTGCTTTCAGTACAATAATGTTTTACAATAAGTGTTCTAGATTAATAAATGAAAGGTCTTAAGACGATTTTTTTTCTTTTTTTATTTATTTATTTATTTTTTT
This sequence comes from Rhysida immarginata, assembly GCA_023313115.1. Classification (NCBI taxonomy): domain Eukaryota; kingdom Metazoa; phylum Arthropoda; class Chilopoda; order Scolopendromorpha; family Scolopendridae; genus Rhysida; species Rhysida immarginata. The sequence continues at coordinate 351,921 of JAHWFO010032465.1, forward strand.
TCACGCCAAACCTCAGATGTTGAAATTATTGATGAAAATAGGAAAGAAAATTCTACAGCCTGGGTTCGAACCAGAAATGATTATACGCAGTAGGAAAGATAGTCCCAGCCTACGAACTGGGTACTGCTCCAACCAGCCCTAAGGACATGTAGATAGCGTTATTGCTTCCATGTCCACAGTGGCGCAATTGGTTGGCTCGTCTGCAAGGTGAGCAGAAGGTTCCTGGTTCGAACCCAGGCTGTGGAATTTTCTTTCCTATTTTCATCAATAATAAGTGTTCTAATTCACTCCCTCCGGCATGAATGCATGTTTCACAACGTCGCCGCATGGACTGACGTAAAAAGTTCAAAAGTTCCTGGTTCTTCGCGAATCTGGTCCTCAGCTATGGCGATTCCGGCTACCAGCTCTTCATCGGATCCCACTTGTGTCTCGTATACCAATGTCTCTAAGTGTCTCCACAGATTCCAAACAACTGTTTCCTGCAGGTAGGATTTCAACATTTTTTATCTCAAAAACAATACCCCAGAGAAAAAAATGATGATTCCCTCTATCACCCTCACCTGGAAGCCGAGAGAAATATACCTGCCAAATTTCAAGTTTGTAGGCTTCATTGTTCTGGAGATTTCGTAATGAATTGAATGAATGAGTGAGTGTATACATTTTTCGCTCTTTCTTTTACATAATAGTATTTTCCCCTGAAAAAATCCTCGTCATCCTCGGCCGGGATCGAAGCCACGTCTACGGGCATCAGAGCAACACCACCTAGACAGAAGGCTTGATAACGGAAACGTCATACACTGTTACATCATCATTAGTCGACCATTGTTAATCCTATTTCTATCAATAATAAGCCCTAAATTTGGCAACACCACCTCTACTCAAAGCCTGAGCGCGAAAACGTCATACATTGTTACATCACATGCGGTAGGGTATTGTTAATCATATTTCAACCAATAATAAGCCCGAAATTGTCCCTACCGTAGGTGATGTAACAATGTAAGATTTTTCCGTGAGCAGGCTTTCTCTCTAGGCGGTATTGAATTTAGTCGAGTAATGATGATGTAACTATGTATGACGTTTCCGTTATCAGGCCTTCTGTCTAGGAGGTGTTGATCAGAGGCGATCACGCAACCACTGACCTATCGAGGCCAATAAGGAAAAGTAAAGTCGTCTGCTAGACAGAGAGTAATGCCCACGCAAGTGGCCAGCAACAACGCCTCCTAAAGATAAGGCCTGAGCGCGAAAAATCAGACATTGTTACATCATCATCCGAAGATACGCTTTATTGCATTTCAGGGCTTATTATTAGTAGTAATGTGATTAAACATATCTTCGGATGATGATTGTAACAATGTATGACGTTTTCGCGCTCACACCTTATCTTTGGGAGGCGTTGCGAGAGAGCACCAGTGAAAAAAAAAATCACGCTTTAAACAATGGAGTATCCCATCCTGTATTTCTTCATCCATGACCATAGCCAAAGTAATTTTTTATGACCTATTGTTGCAGATACTTTGCTCTGCATTGTAGGACATGACATACATTGTTGGTCCGCGCATATCGTAGGCCCATGTCAGACAGACAGATCAAACAAAATATTATTTTTACCCTTTCCCCTTTGGGCCAACCTGACACTCGGCATACGTGAACTTACCCTGAACCTAACGAACATCTGGTGCAAGTATGAGCTCAAAAAGATAAGTGGTTCAAAAGTTTTAAGAACATTTACAGACGCACCCTGAATTTTTATATACACCTTTCCATTGAAACCGAAACTGGAGTAACTGCACAGAAGCAGGACAGCAAAAAACTTGCGTTTCCTGCCTTGAAATGTCCAAACCCTACTACACATCCAGAGGAAAACGGAAGTTTTTTTTTTGCGGTCCTGCTTCTGCGCAGTTAGTCCAGTTTCGGTTTCAAGGAAAAGATAAACAAACTCTGACGCCATCTCTTGAGTAAACAAACAAACATAAACCAAGATATATGGTTTTTACCCCGTTTCCCCCTACTTTGGGAACATTAAAACCTTACTTTGGACCTAACGAATATATGTAGCGAATGTGAGCTCAATCGGATAAGTGGTTCAAAAGTTTTTAGAACATTTACAGACGCACCCTGAGCCTGAATTTTTATATATAAAGATATTAGCTAAATTTTTAAATACCACACTCTGATTAAACAAAATTTCAGGTCTCTAGGCTTTTCCGTTCAAATGTTATAGCTTCAATTGTATTTGAGGCCGCCAGAGGCCCCGAGACCTATACCAGTCTCCTTGTATATTGTCTATAATTATTAATTAACGCACTGGAAAAATATAAAACTTCAACTTTTTAGGCCTTTTTATTATTCAAATGTTAGAGCATATTTGTAATTTGGGTTTCAGGATCCCTGTCGAGACTTAAGAGCCTTATACCAGTTTTTCGTGTATATTAGCTAAATTTTTTTGTAAACTACTATAAAAGTATATAAGTTTTCAGATTTTTCAGCCTTTTCGTTCAAACATAATAGCTCTGTTTGTGTTTAGGGCCCCCTGCCAGGGCCCCAGAGGACTATATAAGTTTTAGTGCATAAGAGCTAAAATTTTAAGTAACACACCATAAATATGCAAGAAATCAGGTTTCTGGATTTCGGTTCAAAAGTTATAGCTTGATTTGTGACTGGGGTCTGAAATTATATTAGCTAAATTTTTAAGTAACTTTCTATATGTAAACAAGATTTCAGATTTCTATACCTCTTCGTTTAAAAGTTGTAGCTTTGCTTGTGTTTGGGGCCTGTGGGACTCTCTGGGGCCTATATTACTTATTTTTATATTTGCACTATTTTTTAGTATCACACTATGAATATACAAAATTTCAGGTTGCTAGGCCTTTCCGTTCAAATATTCCAGCTTCAATTGTATTTGGTGCCTGGAGACCCCTGGCGGGGTTCTAGAGGCTTATATCAGCTTCCTTCTATATTGGCTATTATTTTTAGTATCAAACTGAAAAATTTCAGGTTTCTAGACCTTTCCGTTCAAAAGTTATAACTTGATTTGTATTTGCGGCCTCGCAGTCTTCTGGCGGGCCCCAGAGGCCTATATCACATTTCTTGTATATTTGCTATATCTTTTTAGTACCACACTATAAATATACAAAATTTCAGGTTCCTAGATCGTTCCCTTCAAATGTTAAAGCTTCAATTTTATTTGGGGCCTCGGGACCTCTGGCGGGACCCAAGAGGCTTATATTACTTTTCTTGTTTATTGGTTTTGTTTATTTTAGAACCACACTACAAATTTACGAAATTTCAGGATTTTTGCCCTCTTTGTTCAAAAGATAAATAGGAACCATGAAATTCATACAAGTGGTCCCTGAGGGGCCCCGGGACACTCAAGAGTATTCGCTATATTTATCCCACCGTCCTCTGTATAGGGCCTACGCGTGTAGATAATTTCAAGCGTCTAGGTCAATCCTTTCAAAAGTTATGGCATCAAAATGTTATGAGCAGTAGCGGGAGGATTCGCTGTACTTCAAATAGAATTCTGTAAATTCTGACGTCAAACAGTCAAATTCTGACCTCCAAATTGCTGAAACGCAATCAAAACGCCATAGACATGAAAGGGAGTCAGTTGAGGAAACTACAAAAGCACATGGTTTGGCACACCCTACAGGATTCGCTTATTTTTCGCACCGTCCCACAGTGCGGCCGATTGCCAAAAAGCTGGCCAAAATTCGAAAATTCAAGTAATTCACTCCAAAATGGAATCTTAGGGGTTTTTGATGTCGCTGATTACAAATTTTATGTCAAATGTACGAAAATTCACCCCCTTCACCCCTAATCGACCACCCCCTGGGGTATAATATCATGTATTATTTATCATAATCAAGTTACATATCGTTTTTGAGGGTTTTGGGATCGCTGATTACGAATTTTCTGTCAGAATTATAAAATTCGAAATGGCAAATACAAGATGGCGTCACCCAGGGCGTTTTAAACCCCAAGCGAGCCAACCTCACATAAGTCACAGCCTTGAATTCGAAACAATGAAATCGAAAACAACAATTTTCAAATTATAAGTCGCAGTTTGGTTTTCAGACAAAAATTTTTCGATCCTTCCATAAATCACGTTGATACCATCCTTCAAAATATCTTCTATTACTTGGAATAATTGTAACCTTGGTAAATCAACAGTAGTGGACATACTGGAACCTAAAAATAAGATTATTTTTATAGTTGAGAGAAAATTCTGAAAAAAATCATATGGGTTTTTTGAAAAATTAACGCATTCGATTTGTTTAAGAAAAATAATAGCTTATCGCAAAAATTGTTGAATAATTATTTGTTTAAACAATTTATTAATAACTTTCGGGCAACATTATTATTGATAATTGTTGTTTAAGGCATGCCAAATGTTGCTGAATTTTTTCAGATTTTTATTGCATCATGAAGTACGGAAATTTCAATAAGATTAAATTTTTGACTGGGAGGTTTGGGCAAAGCATCCTTAGAAAAAAACCCATAACAATTCAAGTGGCAGTAGGTGGCAGCTGAATTTTGGCTTAATCGATAGTTAATACTTTTCCAAGTAACCTCCAAAAGGTTAGAAGACAGCATTCGACAGCGTTTTATTGTCATTTGATTTGAAAACTCAAATTTTATTGGAAAAAAACGAAAAAAAGTACCCTTTTTATTGTGCTGCTAAAAATTTTCTGTCAAAGAAATGACATTTACAAAATTTTTTACGTATTTTACTAACCTTCAAACGTACATTCCATTTGGTTTTATTAGATTTTCTTTGCTGCACGCGCTTTCACACGGTTAAAGGTTTTGCCGAATAACTACACCAATAGTGCGCTTGAAAAAAGGCCAAACTCCAACTGAAAATAAAGAAAGAATTTGGGGTATAGGACGTTACTCTTAACCATTTTTAATTCTTATAGGATCCCTCTAGCCAACTGCTAAAAAATCTTATCTAGACACTTTTATTTTTCGAGTTTTGGCCAGCTTTTTGGCAATCGGCCGCACTGTGCGTCCTCTGTATAGGTCCTACGTGTGTAAAAAATTTTAAGCCTCTAGGTCAAGCCTTTCAAAAGTTATGGCGTGTGACATACACATTATATAGACACATACATCTGTACCATCGTTAATAGGGTTTTAGATGATGCTAAAACAATAAAAAGAAGACTCCCACTTCATTATTTGTCTTTCTCCACATTGGGTGACTTTTATTAAGATTTTATGATTATTTTACTTTACTACTTTTTATCATTAAAAGGAGTATATATTTTTAATTAACTTTATAGTATATAATTATGTTAGAATAATTCTACATATATTCAACTTTCGACCAGCAAGCATTAAACTTTAGATATCTATGAAGCAGTAAATCATTAATAATGCAAGAAATCACGAAAACTCCTCCATAAACGTACGAGGACCGTAAAAAGAAACGATCTGAGGAACACTGCTAGTGAAAATCAGAGACTTTCAATAGGGAGACTGTAATTTACGAGGGGAGTTCATTAAGTAATGCAACGCATATTTTTTCTCGGCCAATTTTGGTTGAAAAAACTGGACATTTCTTGTAGAACATTTTCAAATATTTCTTCTTCGTCTCGTATAGTTTCATTGACGTCCGATAGGTGACAGCACTATAGTGGGCTGTTAAAATGGCGTCTACAACGGAGGTGCGTTCCAAACAACGGGCAGTGATTGAGTTTCTTTTGGCGGAAAACCAGGGCATCTCAGATATTCATAGGCGCTTGGAGAATGTCTACGGTGATCTGGCAGTGGACAAAAGCACGGTGAGTCGTTGGGCAAAGCGCGTGTCATTATCGCCGCAAGGTCAAGCATAACTGTCTGATCTCCCGCGAGCTGGCCGGCCGTGCACAGCTCTGAGTCCTGCAATGTCGGAACATGCGAACACTCTCATTCGAGCAGATCGACGGATCACAATCAAACACCTCGCTGCTATACTTGACGTCTGTAACGTGTAAATGCAGAGCAATAATAGCTAGCGCAGTGGAATTAATTAAACACGTAAACAGGGTAAGGTATCAAAAATAAAGTTTAATAAAGACATAGAAACTTGGTAATAAATCATGAATACATGAAAAAGGACAAGTAAATAAAGAAATAATTGGAACCTTATTTGCTAGGCGTAAAGAATTAAGTGTACTAGCAAACCTTACGTACACATATAAATCTGAGTGTTTCCTTAAAACGTACAAGAAATCTGAGTGTTAGCCTTGCCGGAAAGCTAAATTGACACCTAGAAACACTTCGTAATCAACCTTAAAATAAAACACACTCTCTTAATTACTCTTTTCGGAAAGTAATTAAATAAAGAATTATAACTACTACTTTCTATAAAAATCTTACAACCTAGAAAAGGAATAGTAAGCTTCAATAATCGTAGTTACAAGGCTCACTAACTTAAAGAATTAAAATTCACAAAAGCATTTGATTAATTCACAATTAGCAACTATTTCGGCCTCTCACAAAACATTACATAACTGTAAAACCAATTATCATTCAATGAAACAAAAAGCTAGGCTGGAATATTACTGACAATAGAATAACATAAAATATTCGTTCAAAAAAACTCCAGCCGAACACAGAAACAAATCCAACAGTCTAGTCCAAACAAAAAGATATTAGACTGTTTCACAAGTTATACCCGCACAAATTACGATGTCAAAGTTCCACTCGTGGACACACAGTTCATAGTTTAGTCCGAGTTTAAACTTAGAAAACGTCTTAATGGGTTACAGACGTAAATTTTACAACACATTATAAAGCCCTCTCGGCGGTTAATAAACTACAAGGAAAGAAGAATGCAAGGTTACACACACCTTGAATCGTAACGTGACAGGCTAATGGCGCCCTCCTTCGGAGTAATCACATACGCCACAATACACCATTAACACTCGGCAAATGCGCAAAAATTACACCGAGCATTTACGCTTTCCTATCTAGGCAAAACCATATTGCGATGTTATGTATGCCTTCAGCCCTCTAGGGAATTGCCCTCGCACCGTCGCACGCCCGTCGAACTCCCGCCGGTAGAAGTCACTCAAGACTGTTGAGAAACATTCGGGGGTCACAATTAACTAAAGACATAGTACTCACAAAAATGGTTCCGGGCACGGAGAGGGTTCTTCCCGGTGATTCCGACACAAAACTCTCGCTCCGCCTTGGGTACGCAGTATTACTGCTCACGCAGGAACTCCCGTGAGAGGAAAACGCCGCCTTCGAAGCTTTCCCGCCGAACTCTGCTCTCGTCGGCTTCTCAACGCTTCGCTCCGGCGTTCCGTTGCCTCCGCACGGCCGCTGCTCCTCTCGTCCCTGCTTGGAGGAAGCGACAACGACGAGCCCTTTTGCATTGGAGACGAGATTGCTCCTTCGGACTCCTGTCCGTTCCGTCGTCCGGGTCACTCTCCTCTCCTTGCTCGTTTTCTCCCGCCAAGCCAACTTCGAGCCTCCGTCTCGAGACCTCCTTGCGTCCTCATTCGCTCTTGCGTGTTGGGTGGTATGCCCCGCTCCTCCCCCGCCTTCGAACGGGTGAATATCCGAGAGCGGTAGAAGCAGTCAGTGTCGCCGGGAATCGAACCTGGTTTCGATTTCCGTGACAACGTCTCTGTTGGTAGTGCTGTCACAATTGTTCATCAGTTGGACGCACTACGCGGATGATGAAGCAGTTATTGATGCAGCACGACGTTGGCTCCGACATCAACCAGTGGAATGGTACCGTTCAGGCATACAGGCCCTCTCTTCAAGATGGCGTAAAGCCGTAGCATTGAATGGAGATTACTTTGAAAAATAGTGTTGTATAGCTAAAAGATTGTGGAATAACATGATGTATTTGAATGCTGAATAAAACAACCTCCTTTTTCAGAAAAATGTGTTGCATTACTTATTGAACTCCGCTCGTACTTAATTTTCATGTAATACGGACTCTTAGGTGTTTCATTGGATATGTTCATATGGCGCTGTAACGACGACCACGTCGTCATAATTTCGATTATAAATTTCGCTAGATGTTCAAAGTTTAGCAACGATCAAATCGACGAGCGAAAACTATCATAGAACTTGTCAGATATTTTACTAAGGCATGTCTGGTCAACGGTGTGCAACAAAATTTTGTGCCCAACGTCGTGGTGTAAAGCATCGTTCGTTCTTTAGATTTCAAACGGAGCCTGAGAGATATGTTTATTTACAGTAAATATCTAATTTATAAATTGTTAACTTCCATAGAGCCTAACAACAATCCAACCTTCATTTTTTCCAACAAACGAAAAAACACTGATTGTTAAAATCCAATATATTGTTAAAAGCCAAATATATTGTAATCGTAATTTTTTACTATAGAAGCTACACTACATAATGAAAGGAGTTGGGACACCTATTGCTCTACCGTAAAGCCGCAAAATCTTCACTCAGTAGTGTGTATTACCACCCTGAGCTGCTATCACTGCCTCCACCCTATATGGCATACTGTCCACAAGTTTACGGTATGCGTCCACAGGTATTGACCTCCATTCCTCGAGGAGTGTCGCGGTCAGTTCCTGGACAGATGTAGGGCGAACCATCCTGGTTCTCACTCGTCGTTCCAATTCGTCCCAAAAATGTTCGATGGGGTTGAGATCAGGACTCTGGGCGGGCTAATTCAGTTCTTCATCCCGCATCTCGTAAAACCAGTCGGATATGGATCTTGCTTTGTGGCAAGGTACATTGTCGTGCTGGAAGAGGAACGGCCCGTCACCGAAGTGTTCCCACAGCGCTGGAAGTGCCCCGTTATCCAGAATGGTCCTGTAGCCGTCAGCATTGAGGTTTTCGTCCACCTTGATGAGCGGGCCCAGTCCAGTCCCACAATTACAGTAGGTGTTCACAGAGGTGTCCCAAATCCTTTGATCATGTAGTGTATATCGATTATTTTAAAAAACGCGCTAAAAATTGTAAAAAATGAAATTAAATACTAAATAAGCAATTTTACCTATTATAAATTATGAAATTCATTACATTATGTTTATGATTCTTATTTTTTAATTTTAATAAAGATTGTAAAAATCGAAATAAAAATCTTTTGAAAATGGTTAAACGAAATTTTTCAAAAATAAATCAATTCCTGTTTTTTCATTTTATGATATTCATTACATATTCATAATTATACTTTCTTAGTTTATTGCTGTCGTTAACTTAAAGTTGTTTTATTTTTGACATTGTTAGGTGAAAAATAATGGTTAACAGCCTATGGAAAAAGCGATCTGCTTACTGAAACTTTTGAAAAATTCAGTAAAAATTACGTATTATGTGCAGCACATTTCACAAATGAACAATTTTATAATGCCAGCAAGTGAAGTCGTCTATTAAATCAGCACTTCCCACCATATTTACAAGAACATGGAAAACATCAACTCATGGTGCACCATCCACTTCACAGCACCATGAACCTTCACCATCCACTTAACAATACTAAGAACAGATCATCAATGCCTCTTCCGCTCTTTGGACATGAATTATCACCATGAATCATCCCAAAGAGTCACTTCAGGAAGAAAAGACTGCAAGTGCCAAAAGAAAATTACCATTTCGCAACACACCACCACCAAAAAAGCAGAAAAAACCCCCCCAAAAAAACAAGCTGTAAGAGAACTAGCTGCCACCCCAAAAAAAAGCAACTATGAATGAAGCTAAATAAAAACAGATTAAGTTTGCAAAGAGCCAGAAAACAATTAACTGAAATGCTGGCAAAGTTTATATGACAGTGTTATAATTATCTGTAGTTGATATTCGAGATTTCTGTAATGATTACATTTTCACTGTTCGTACTACTTCCTGATTGATTGTATGTCTTTTGAAAATTTGTACATGTGACGTTCATTAGCATTTGTATATTTCGTTTTTCGTATAGTTCAATTTGACATTAGTTTGAGGACGTCGGAACACATCACCAAAGTTGGACGGTGTTACCCCATCCACCTATCGCCTCACCTAGCACTCTGACCTAGCGTGCTCAAACTTTCACTTGTTTGGGCTATTGAAGAATGACATTCGTTGATAACATTTTCTGGACGACGAAGAGGTGATTCGCACAGTGAACACATGGCTGCGTGAACAATACAAGGACTGAATACATGATTCGACAGGGCATACGCATCCCTATGTCTCGCTGGAGGAAGGTCATAGAACGGGATGGAGATTATGTAGAAATATAGGAGGTGTAAAAGTAACATAATTCTTTCGTGTGTTTAAGTTTTATTGTATTCAATAAATAATTAATGAAGAAAAAAAATTGTGGTGCATTACTTTCTGAATAAGCCTCCAAATCGTTATCCTCTTTCAAGTATGACACCAATAAATTATTCACTTTATGACAGTATAGTGTCAAGAGTATTCCATGAATGGCAGTTATGCCAAAAAACAACCTTCAACAAACTAAAATCCGGATGACACAAGGCCATGGATGAACGAGGCCAACGGGGACTGGCACAAAGCATCCACAGCAATAGGACGCGAACATTCCTAAAAATCACAGCGCAGTTCAATGCGGCACACATTCCCCTGACATTGGTTTAACAACAGGCGGCCAGTACGGATACCACCGCTGTCACTGTAAAATCGGAGTAGAGGAGACCCCCTTCTACGCGGAAAGGAATGTGGAGGGGGTGATTTCTCAAAAGATCAAAGAATGCCGACACTTTTTCTTTTGTTCTCAGCCTGCTCTGGAATGCGCTAGGGGTCCCCTGGGACCCAATCCCTCGCTTAATGTCCCGGGGCTTTTTAACTGGGTGTGTCTCTGCTTTTCTAAGGCATTAACTTTTTTTGGTCATACTCTGGCCCTCTGATGTGGATTTTTGAGGTTTGTCCTTTTGGGTGTGGTTCTTTTTTTGGGTATTGTCACTCTGTTTTGGGTATTGGCCCCCTCTGTTTTGGGTGTTGGCCCTCTGTTTGGGTGTGGTTCTTTTTGGAGCGTTGGTCCTTTTTTGGGCGTTGGTCCTTGTTTTGGGTGTGGTCATGTATAGTCTTTTGGGTGTGGTTTTATTTACGTTTGATTTTGATTACTTTTTGATCAGGTTTCCAATTGTGGGTGTGGTCACACAGATGGCTGATGATCTTTTCTTGATTAATCACGTGATGGCAGCCATGTTCAGGTGGCCTAAGGCTGAAAATAAATTTAATTTCATAATTCTCTGATGTACCCCTGGTGCTGGTGCTAGTGTGGCAGATAAGGGGGCCCTGATGCACACAGCAAAATCCACTTAGGTCTTACAAGTGAACACCTGTTGACGCCCTTAAATCCCACCTAAATGGGTAGGGGTTGGAATACTGGCACATCAAATTGATTACCTAATTACTAATTAACTATTGTTTCTCGGACAACTAAATTTTTTCCAAGCCCTTTTACAGTTTTTTCTAAATAAACCTACTGCTGTTTCAAGATATGTTGTTTTGTTTTTAAGTTTCAACTAATTGCTACATTGTTTCAATTGACAAGTGTGCATCTGAGTAGGGACTAATGCTCTCTAAAAGGGTGGGTCTGAACTCTCATATACCTGTTTATAAATAAATAAATACAGAGGCGATCTTTACATAAGTTAATTTAAATTTTGGTCATGGATGATGCATTTTCTAATCCTGCTAATACTGCCGGTTTTAGTGGTGTAAAAGGTTTAGCTAAAGAAACAAATCATTCTGAAAAAGAGACACGTTAATGGTTAAGGGGTGTGAGAGCTTATACACTGCATAAACCGGTGCGTCATTATTACCGACATAATCGCATGCGTGTATATGCTCCATTTGAGCAATTTCAAGTGGACTTGGTCGATCTAACCAGTCTGTCAAAACGAACCGATGGTTATAAATTTCTACTTACCTGCATCGATGTTTTCGCGCGCTATGCATGGGTCATTCCTCAAAAAACGAAGACTGGGCTTGAACTTCAGAAAGCTTTTCAAAAAATTTTCACACTCAGTAGAGTTCCTGTAAAAGTGAACAGCGATAAAGGGAAGGAGTTTTTTAACAAGCCCGTTCAAGACTATTTTATAGAACTGAACATCGATTTCTTCGTCACAGAATCAGAATTGAAAGCTGCTACGATCGAACGATTCAACCGTACGTTAAAAACGAGGATGTTTCAGTTTTTTACATTTACCAACAAACACAGATACATCGATGTCTTAATTGATCTCGTATTAAGCTACAACCACCGCAATCACAGAGCCCTGGGTATGGCGCCAGCTGATGTCAATGAATGAAATGCCCCAGCTATATGGTTGAAACAACAGAGTTATTAAGCAGACAAATGCACCACAGACAAATCCAAAATTGCAAATTGCAGAATATGTACATATTTCAAAAGTGAAAAATATATTTGATAATGGCTTCCAAACTGGACCGAGCAGGTGTTTGAGGTTTAAAAAATCATTTATAGAAAACCTGTTGTGTATAAAATTAAAGATTACAATGGCAGCGAGATCTACGATCAGGAGTTACAAAATGTGAAAAAGCCTGAAGTTTTTTACATTGAACAGATTATTCGCTAGCACACGAGGCGCGGTCTTCGCGAAGCTTTTGTGAAATGGCAAGGTTACCCTGACAGCATGAACAGCTGGGTACGAGTGATAGATCATTTAAGTGCTTGAAAAGTGGCGATTGACAACAGTTGGGTCCGAGTACAGCCACCATGTATGAAGACACTGATTTTTATGTTACGTTACCATCAAACACACCAATACAACAGCTCCTTTTTCACACGACTGCCGAGGACGCTAGGTTTAGAATGGCAGGTATCGAGAGAAAGATGGTTAATTATTTTGTATTGTTTACGGGGTCCCCAACACGGTTCATTGAATTCCCAGCAACTGTCAAAAATGGATTTATACCTGATAGGTTTCTGAACAAGAAATTGAAAACACCTATTACTATGACCTTAAACGATACAGATGACGGCTTTATTAGTTGTGTTATTTTTGATCCACCTGACACTCCAGAGCAGTGCATCCTAAAAATTCTTGAAGGGTATTATGTTAGTCGTGGGAATGTTGTTGATGCGCTCTTTAAGTTGAATCCATTGAAAGAAAAGGCTTTTTACAAAATCAATCTCACACCTAACAAACGTTTTCATATCAAATGCACAGAAAGACGTTATATTAGTTTTAGCGAGGGTCTATGCTACACATTGGGCTTACAAGCTGAAATTTCGGACTTGGAGCTCGTTATTGGTGAAGGTTCAACCCCAATAGATCTTACACATGGCATGCATGGTTATTATATGTACACAAAGATCATACAACCGCAGGTTGTGGGTAACACATTTACTCCGCTCCTACGAATTATTCCCGCTTTACATGCCAGACAAGAAGTGATTTATCAGGCTTTTCATTCACCTGACTACTTTCCCTTAAGTAAAAACGCCATAGACACGATTGAAATCGCGGTTCATTTGGACCCTGGGGATTTGCTCTCGTTTTTAACAGGCAAAACCGTAGTGAAATTACATTTTCGTAAGAAACAACGATAGTGCCAGGTTGATTTCTTTTTTTCTCTCCTCCTCTATTACTTTAGGATGCATATCCCCTATCATCCGACTAAGAAGTAATCTCGCGTTACTATTTAAAAAAGAGGGAATGGCTTACTAGTGTTTAGAGGGTCAGTTTTCCAGAGAGGCAATGGGATTTATTCAGTGTTTTCAAATGTGTTTCGCTTTGCAACACCTTCACTCAAATCCATGGGTAAGATTCTCGGTGGACATGCCCTAAAGGGCGGTGTTTCCGTTTATAATGGGGTGATACACGGTCAAAATCTCAAACATTCGTTGTCATGACGAATGAAAGAAGCAGGAGGTAGTGCCCTGCAGGAAATGGGTGCTAGAGTTCAGAGAGGCAGAAGGTATGTAAAAGACGAAATTCAATATTTCCTACTCATTCACATGTAGAAAGGCCCAGAGGCAACAGCTTGGAGTCCTTTCTAAAGAGTTAACACAAACGAAGATATCGAGTGCAGCGTTCAAAAAAGTTGAAAAACACGCAAAAGAAACAGAAGAAGAAGAGGAAGAAACAGAAGAAGTCAAGTAAAAGACCTGCAAAATTATGTTATAAGCCAATTTCAAACATACGACCTTTATCATCAGTTTTTGCCTAATACATACGTAATCATGGCATCAATGATACGCCAGCTGAGCACTGAATGTCTCAACAGCGATCTCGACATTTTTTCTATACACAACACGAGCGGTTAACAGAAAAAACGACAAGACATAGGATACTAATCAACAGCCATCATCAGCAAGACGGACCTATTGAATTCTACGTACCTGGTTTGGCAGATTTTTACACGGATCTCGAACAAACTACATTAAGCTTATAAGTCGTTATCAACAAATTAGATGGATGGTTACCAGCTGGTGATAAAACAGGTCCTGTGAACCTTTTCTTACATTCGCTATTCTCACAATCGACTGTTATCTAGGTGATAGGTTAGTTAGCCATAGTAATAACTTATATCCATACAGAGCTTATTTTGAAATTCTTTTGAACTATGGTCAGATTACTAAACTAAGTCAACTCACAACAGCTGGGTATTGTAAAGACATGGGCGGTAAAATGGACAATGCTGACCATACAAACAACGGGCTTAAGTTATGTAAAAAAACTCGCACGAAACGGCGTTTACTACATGGAAGGCCCTCTCCATTTAGACATCTTTCGTCAGTGTCGATTGCTGCTAAACTCTACAGATTTTCGTCTGAGGCTTTACAGAAGTAAGCCCTCCTTTGCTCTAATGTCTGATGTATCTAATCCAAATTATCAGATTACAATCTGAAAAGCAACGCTGAATATTAACCCGGCATCACTCGCGTCAAATTTTATAACAGCACTACCCGTGCTGCGGTGTTTACACCGCACTTTTTAAAAGTGATTTTATTTGATAAAAAAGAACTCAGTGAGATAAAATAACAAAATGATTTTTATTATACTTTTATAAATTTATGCCAAAATCGTAGCTTTTTTTTTAATTTTTACATTCTAATTTGTTAGTTTAACTTTTTTATTTTTTAATTTTAACATTTTTTATTGGCGCTAGCTGTTGCCAATAAGTTGTACATGGAATACATGGAAGTCATCACAAGGTAGTGCCACTGTATGATCAGCTAAATCAAAAAAATCAAAAAGTGCGGTGTAAACACCGCTCGCGCGAGTGATGCCGGGTTAAGAGAGTTAAAGTTTACACAGCCACACTATTAGCACATGCAATAACTCTGCAAACCACTAACGCGTTTTACCCTATCGGACGTGTTGAAATGAGGTCAGTGAGTATTGCTAATGGTACTAGAAATCACGTCATAAAGAACTTAATTACTGGTCAGATTCCATCCCGGTTGATTTTTGCATTTACATCGAGTGAAGCCCAGAATGGTTCTCTTACTTCGAACCCATTCAACTTTCAACATTTCAATCTATCTTTTTCTTCCTCTCATTGGATACTCTTGCAATTCCTCTAACCCTCTGACGCGAAATTTTTCCTCAGGGACATACTTGAGAGAGTTTGTTCATTCCATGAAGGTACTTGGGATTTGGAAAGAAGACAGAGATGTAGACATCAGCCAATTCGATTACGGTTCTGGTTACTCATTTCTGGTCTTTCATCATTCGGGGGACAGGATTTATTATACAGATAGATATAGCCTTATAATAGCCTTATACGTAATGGTACGTTAAGCATCTAAGTTCAGTTTTCCAAACCTTCAGCTAATTCGGTGAACCTGATTGCTTATTGTCAATATCAAATCTCCTGGAAATCAAAAAAGACAGAACTGTGAGCTTCGATTTCACGAATTAAGGTCGATGGATACGCAAGAGCTATGTAGGGCCCTTGAGAGAGATCCATTCACATGTAGTATGGCAAGCAGTGTTTTCCCGTCGGATTTGGTACTTCAACTAAAACCTGTTCACCCATCTTTACTCATTGCTAATACGGATGATTCCAGTAAGCCAGGTTCGCACTTGGTGGCTTTTTTATACCGGCCAGCAAAAAGCATACATCTTTGATTCTTTCGGAATGTTTCCTCAACCAGAATTCCAAACATTCATTCTTGTTTATGCACGCGGAAAAATGGATCTACAACAAGAGAATAGTGTAACATGGCCATCACTGTCTACATTACCTGAATTTAGCAGTTAATCTACGGCAGACATCTTGAACAACACTTATACAAATGAACTACTTTTAAACGACTTACTCGTGAAATGTGAAATCATCCAAGACGAATATACTAGTGACTCTGAATTTAATATTTGTCAAAAGGCCAAATGGAACCAATGTTGCATAACTTTAAATTACTCTGTTTAATTACTCTAATTATTATTATTTGTTTTATTCAATTTCTGTATATACATTTGTTCAAATAAACTTTTCATATTCTAATTTAATTTGTTTGTTTGTGGTTACTTTTAATCTCTAATAAATAATAAACTAACTAAATAAATAAATTACACAATTAATGTTTTTAATGTATTTAATTACATTTTTATTCAAATATTTTACAGACATTAAAATAAATTATATCATTGCAATACAAACTAATTTTTACGTTAAATTGTTATTTATCATAATGAAGCCAAGGGAGCTTTGACGTGCCAGGTGTGAGCGCAGGCCAGTACATAGGATTCAGGAATAATTCTTCAGGGATATTGATATGATGTATCACGTTGGTAAACAGGGCCCTCCCAGGTAGTGGCTTCTTCAGGCCGAGGATGGGTGATAATACGTCTTGTATTAAATTAAAGTTCGAGCCTTGTATTGATTTTCCACCTATTGACACAGTTCCTTTCTTATTCCACGTGATAACATCAGATCTCTTTCGTAGTGTCTCGATGAAATGTTTACGTGGGGAGAACTGCTCAACAAAGAAACTCACTACGTTTCTCAGTCTTCCATCCTCGTCATAGGCCTTTTCGAAGTCGCTAACCATTGCGTTATCATTGTCAGCATGGGTTTTTTCTTTTAAGTCAGCAGATGTGCAAAAATCGGGTGAATAGACGAGTTGTTGTGGATACAGATAAGTAGGTGTTTCTTTAAGGGATTGCGGTGATGGCATTTGAGGCATTAAAGACGGGTTTGAAGGTGTTTGAGGTTCGTTTTGGGTTGAAAGACTTGTTCATTTTGAATGGGCTTCATGACGTTCACTCTTAGAGATTTTTGAAGTGTATTTAAATATAAATCAAGACATTCAGATATGATGCTTTTAAAATCTCATTGATTTGAGAATCCAGTTGTTTATTACATTTTTTTCAACATCATAAACCACACTAGGTTAAGCCTTAGGTTGACCATGTTCCACGGGGCGCGATGACACGGAGATGCTCTAGACCGTAGCATGAAGGAACCTTTGATATTCGTGAGCAGGTAGTAAAACGTACTTTTGCATGTTCTTAACTAATTAATTTATTCAAAATAGGTGCAGCTAGGCTTCCTAACAAAAGTGGTAGCAGGAATTCATTCCCACGTTTGTTCAGATAGGTTTTCTTGGACCTTAAAGAAATTTTTTTATGGGCTAAACCTTTTATTTTCCGCAAATGTATTAAATGGGTGCTGTCCAGTGAAATCTATGATGTAGAATGTTATGACAGATCTCACACAGCGCTTTAACTTGATTTGGAGTGGCATGTTGCATT
This sequence comes from Rhysida immarginata, assembly GCA_023313115.1. Taxonomy (NCBI): domain Eukaryota; kingdom Metazoa; phylum Arthropoda; class Chilopoda; order Scolopendromorpha; family Scolopendridae; genus Rhysida; species Rhysida immarginata. The sequence goes on from JAHWFO010032465.1 coordinate 369,575, forward strand.
AATGCTTTCCTATGCTGGGGAGTAGAATGTTTCATAGCTCCTAGAAAATGATGATGTTTCACAACCAGAGGAATCATTGTTGTATCACCACTCTATTCAGTCAATTTAAAAATGACGTTTGTCAGCTTTAAAACCACGCGTTTATCCGCATATTCGGGTGGAAAAATCTTACTATGCAATCTCAGAACATCAGGGCAGCTCTGAGTTAAATCAAGTAGTAAATAACTATGGGGTTCCCGAGTGGCATCTTTAAAGACTTAGATGAGTAAACGTCCGTAGCTTGTTTGCGATGCCAAGGTGCGAATCTGTCCTACGTCTCTAGGTGACTTTAGTAGAAAGATGAACTGGGTATCTAAATTTATTGTATGGATGATTTTTGAATGAGCAAAGAGGTTCTGAGTTATTAACAACACAAAAAAGTTGAGATGATGACTGTATCGCGTGTAGATATTCTCAACAATTTCATAATTTTTCACTTCATTTAATAAATCGTCTAAAATCAGTAAAGTCTGTTTGTGTATCAATTTTCAATGTGGCACACCGGCATGAAATGTAATGTTAGATGGGTTCAGATTTTTAACAACCGGCGGGATTAAAGCTCCATGGCTGTAAATTATTTCCGTAGGTGGTGGGTCCATTACTTCATCTCTATACTTTAACATTTGAGCTACTAATTTAGACTTTCTGCTTCCGGAAAAACCAGCAAAAAAGTATTGTGTAAATTTAACAGTTGCATTTATTTCCATGATGAAAAAAAGGGGGGAGATAGAGAAAATTTCTGCAAGAGTTTACAAAGGCTATGTTGAATGTTGAATGACACAAATCTCTTTTTGAACGCACTTTATTTCAAAAGTCCCAACATATGTAATTCATACTCTGCAAAATTATCTGATGTGCAGTTTTATCACAAAGGGATTACAGGTAAGGTTGTTTTTGGCAAAGCCTGAATTTCTCCATAGAAGGTTTTTACGATTGCGGAATTTCTCCATACATGGGTTTTGTGTTTGCAGAATTTCACCGTAGATAGTTTTTGCGTTGTGGAATTTCTCGACAGACGGTTTTTACGATAGCGGAATTTCTCGGTAGACAGTTTTTACGATAGCGGTATTTCTCTGCAGATGGTTTTAGCGGTGTCGATATTTATCATTAAGTCGTTTTATCTTAGGTGAAATATCACCAAATAAACTTGTACCCCACACCATTTTAAACAACCCCTACAAATGATTTATTTTTGAGGATAATTATCTGTTTGGGTCTGGTGTTATTATCAATGTAAAACATTATTTTTAAAATTTCCTGATAACCGTTCATACAATGCAGTGCATCAACGCCAAGCCTTTTTCAAAGCCCGTTAACTGTCTGCTGTGTTTCCAGCATTCAAAGAAAACCTGTCCATCTTCTGACCCATTGGTTGGACCCCGGATAGCACCTGCGTCTGTTTGCTGTGGAACCGAACACCATGGAGAGACCTTGAACAATAAATCCTTGTTGTTTCAGTTTAGAGCCTTCATTCACACTGTAAACACGTAAATATAAAGCTGATGACCTATATCTGCATAAATATCTGTGGTCTTTTTGCTCTTTGAAATTTCTTTAATGAAGCCAATGGAGCGATCTACACACACCATACAGAAAGGATCATTGCTTCGACTTTGTGGTGCTTGTATATTATTGATGTTGATTGCACTGCATTATATGAACAGTTATGAGGAAATTCTAAAAATAATGTATTACATTGATAATAACACCAGCACCCAAACGGATAATCATGCTCATAAATAAATCATTTGCAGGCGTTGTTTAAAATGCTGCGGGGTACAAGTTTATTTGATGATATTTCGCATAAGAAAAAACGACTTACCATCTGCAGAGAAATACCGCAATCGAAAAAACTGTCTACCGAGAAATTCCGCTATCGTAAAAACCGTCTGTCGAGAAATTCCGCAAACGCAAAAAACTGTTTACGGTGAAATGCCGCAATCACAAAACATATCTATGGAGAAATTCCGCAATCGTAAAAACCATCTATGGAGAAATTCCGGCTTTGTTAAAAACAACCTAACCTGTAATCCATTTCTGATAAAACTGCCCCTCGAATAATTTTGCAGAGTATGAATTACGTATGTTGGGAGTTTTGAAATAAACTGGCGTTCAAAAACAGATTTGCATCATTCAACATTCAACATAGCCTTTGTAAACTGTTGAGGAAATTTTCTCTATCTCCCCCCTTTTTTTCATCATGGAAATAAATGCAACTGATAAATTTATGCACTACTTTTCGGTTCTTGTTGCTGGATGTTCGGGAAGTGGAAAGTTTATATCAGTAGCTCAAATGTTAAAGTATAGAGATGAAGTGATGGACCTGCCACCTACGGAAATAATTTACTGGTATGGAGCTTTAATCCCGCCAGTTGTTAAAAATCTGATCCTACCTAACATTACGTTTCATGCCGGTGTGCCAGATGAAAAATTAATACACGAACGTATACCTGAACAGGCTTTACTGATTTTAGACGATTTATTAAATGAAGTGAAAAATAACGAAATCGTTGAGAAAATCTACACGCGATACAGTCATCATCTCAACTTCTCTGCGTTGTTAATAACTCAGAACCTCTTTGCTCATTCAAAAATCATCCGTACAATAAGTTTAAGTACCCAGTTCATCTTACTGCTAAAGTCACCTCGAGACGTAGGACAGATTCGCACCTTGGCATCACAAACAGACTACAGGCGTTTACTCATTGAAGCCTTTAAAGATGCCACTCGGTAACCCCATAGTTATTTACTACTTGATTTAACTCAGATCTGCCCTGATCTTCTGAAATTACATAGTAAGGTTTTTCGGGCCGAAAAACCTATCATGGTTTATGCGAATAAAACGGGGGTTTAAAGCCGACGAAGGGCATTTTAAAATCGACTGAATAGGGTGGTGATACGACAATGATTCCTCTGGTTGTGAAACATCATTTTCTAGGAGCTTTGAAATACCCGACTCTTCAGCATAGGAAAGCATGAATGCAACATTCCACTCCTAATCAAGTTAAAGCACTGCGTGAGATCTGTCATAACATTCTACATCATAGAGTCCACTGCACACCATGCATTAAACAACATTTGCAGAAAATATAAGATTTAGCCCATAAAAAAATTTCATTAAGGTCCAGGAGAACTTATTTGAACCAATGTGGGTACCGATTCCTGCTACCACTTTTGTTAGGAAGCGTAGCTGCACCTATTTAGAATAAATTAATTAGTTAAGAACATGCAAAAGTACGTTTTACTACCTGCTCACAAATATCAAAGGTTCTTTCACGCTACAGTACAGAGCGTCCCTGTGTCAGCGCGTCCCGTTGAACATGGTCAACCTAAGGCTGAACTTAGTGTGGTTAATAATGTTGAAAAAAAAACGTAATAAACAACTGAATTCTCTAATCAATGAGATTTTAAAAGTATCAAATTTGATTGTGTATCAGAAAATGGACCTTAAATGCACTTCAAAAATATCTAAGAGTGAAGCGTCATGAAGCCCATTCGAAACGAACAAGTCTTTCAACCCAAACCGAACCTCAAACTCCTTCAAACGTGTCTTTAATGCCTCAAACGGCGTCACCGCAATCCCTTCAAGAAACACCTACTTATCTGTATCCACAACAACTCCTCTATTCACCCGATTTTCGCACTTCTGCAGACTTAAAAAAAATACCCACGCTGACAGTGATATCGCAATAGTTAGCGGTCTCGAAGAGGCCTACGACGAGGACGGAAGACTGAGAAACGTAGTGAGTTTCTTGATCAGCAGCCCTCCCCACGTACATGTTTCATCGAGACACTACTAAAGAGATCTGATGTTATCACGTTGAATAAAAAAGGAACTGTGTCAATCGGAGTCAGATCAATACGAGACTCGAACATTAATAGTTTAATACAAGACGTATTATCACCCATCCCGGATCTGAAGAAGCCTCTACCTGGGAGAGCCCTGTTTACCAACGTGATACATCATATCAATATCCCTGAAGAATTAATCGTGAATCCTGTGTACCGGCCTGTGCTTGCACCTGACACGTCAAAGCTCCCTTGGCTCCATTATGATAAATAACAATATAACGTAAAAATTAGTTTCTATTGCAATGATAAAATTTATTTCAATGTCTGTAAAAAATTTGAATAAAAATGTAATTAAATGCTTGAAAAACATTAATTTTGTAATTTATTTATATAGTTATTTATTTATTAGAGATTAAAAGTAACCACAAACAAACAAATTAAATTAGAATATGAAAAGTTTATTTGAACAAATGTATATACAGAAATTGAATAAAACAAATAATAATAATTAGAGTAATTAAACAGAGTAATTTAAAGGTTTGCAACATTGGCTCCATTTGGACTTTTGACAGGTATTAATTTCAGAGTCGCTAGTATATTCACATTTCACGAGTAGGTCGTTTAAAAGCAGTTCATGTGTAAAAGTGTTGTTCAAGATGTCTGCCGTAGATTAACCCCTGGCTGCTAAATTCAGGTAATGTAGACAGTGATGGCCATGTTACACTATACTCTTGTTGTAGATCCATTTTTCCGCATGAATTTTTGGAATTCCGGTGGAGGAAACATTCCGAAAGAATCAAAGATGTATGCTTGTTTGCTGGATGGTATAAAAAAAGCCACCCAGTGCGATCCTGGCTTACTGGAATCATCCGTATTAGCAATGAGTAAAGATGGGTGAATAGGTTTTAGTTGAAGAACCAAATCCGACGGAAAAACACCTCTTGCCATAGTAAATGTGAATGGATCTCTCTCGATGGTCCTCCAAAGCTCTTGCGTATCCATCGACCTTAATTCGTGAAATCGGAGCTCACAGTTCTCTCTTTATTGATTTCCAGGAGATTCTGATATTTACAATAAGCAATCAGGTTCAACAAATTAGCAGACGGTTCAGAAAAGTGAACTTCGACGCTTAAGGTACTATATGTATCTGTACAATAATTCCTGTCCCCCGAAAGATCAAAGGCCAAGAATGTGTAACCAGAACTGTAATTGAACTGGCTGATGTCTATATCTCTGTCTTTTTTCTAAATCCCAAGTGACTTCATGGAATGAACACACTCTCTCAAGTATGCCCCTGAGGAAAAATTTGGTGTCAGAGGGTTTCGAGGAATTGCATGAGTAACCAATGAGAGGGAGAAGAAAGATAGATTGAAATGTTGAAAGTTGAATGTGTTCGAAGTAAAAGAACCATTCTGGGCTTTACTCGATGTAAATGCAAAAATCAACTGGGAGGGAATCTAACCAGTTATTAACTTCTGTATGACGTGATTTCTAGTATCAGTAGCAATACTCACTGACCTCATTTCAACACTTCCGATAGGGTAAAACGCTTCAGTGGTTTGCAGCGTCATAGCATGTACTAATAGTGTGGCTGTGTTAATTTTAACTCTCTCAACATTCAGCGTTGCTTTTAGGATTGTAATCTGATAATTTGGATTAGATACATCAGACATCAGAGCAAAGGAGGGCTTACTTCTGTAAAGCCTCAGACGAAAATCTGTAGAGTTTAGCAGCATTCGACACTGACGAATGATGTCTAAATGGAGAGGGTCTTCCATATAGTAAACGCCGTTTCGTGCGAGTTTTTTTTACATAACTTAAGCCCGTTGTTTGTATCGTCAGCATTGTCCATTTTATCGCCCATGTCTTTACAATACCCAGCTGTTGTGAGCTGACTTAGTTTAGTAATCTGACCATAGTTCAAAAGAGTTTCAAAATAAGCTGTGTATGGATATAAGTTATTACTATGACTAACTAACGTATAACCTAGATAACAGTCGACTTGTGAGTATATTGGATGTAAAAAAAAAGGTTCACAGGACCTGTTTTATCACCAGCTGGTAACTGTCCATCTCCTTTGTTTATAACGACTTCTAAGCTTAATGTAGTTTGATCGAGATCCTTGTAAAAATCTGTCAAACCAGGTACTTAGAATTCACCAGGTACGTCTTGGCTGATGATAGCTATTGGTTGGTATCCCATGACATGTAGTTTTTCCTCGTGTGGGATATAGAAAAAATGTCAAGATCGCTGTTGTATCATAGATGCCATGATTACGTATGTATTAGGCAAAAACTGATGATAATGGTCGTATGTTTAAAATTTTGATTAGAACGTAATTTTGCAGGTTGACTTCTTCCGTTTCTTCCAGTTCTTCTTCTGTTTCTTTTGATTGTTTTTCAACTTTTTTGAACCCTGCACTCTTCTTTGTATTCACTCTTTAGAAAGGACTCCAAGCTGTTGCCTCTGGGCCTTTTTACATGTGAATGAGTAGGAAATGTTAAATTTCATCTTTTAGCATGCCTTCTGCCTCTCTGAACCTAGCACCCATTTCCTGCAGGGCACTACCTCCAGCCTCTTTCATTCGTGATGACGACTGTTTGAGATTTTGACCGTGTATCACATCATTAAAAATTGAAACATCGTCCTTTAGGGCATGTCGACCCGAGAATCTTAACCTTGGATTTGAGTACAGTTGTTGCAAAGCGAAACAGATTTGAAAACACTGAACTAATCCCATTGCCTCTCTGGAAAACCGACCTTCTAAACACTGGTAAGCCAATCCCTCTCTGGTTTAAAAAGTAATGCGAGATTACTTCTCGGTTCGGATGATAGGGGATATGCATCTTGAAGTAATTGAGAAAGAGAGAAATGAACGGTTATATATTAAGAGAACGACGAGACACAAGAACCCTGGAATACATAAATAATAGTTATTAATTAAAAATACAAATTAAATAAAAAATAAGGTATAATAAACAAAAATAATTAGCCTAAATCAATAATAAAAAGCTGACGTTTCGGATAGAGTCTATCCTTTATCAAAGCAAAAAAGGATAATTCTTTAAAAGCAAATAGAATATTAGAGAATTATCCTGAAGTTAAGGATAATTCTCAAATATTTTACTTGCTTTTAGAGAATTATCCTTTTTTTGCTTTGATAAAGGATAGTCTCTATCTGAAACATCAGCTTTTCATTTTGAATTAGATTACCTATTTTTGTTTATTATACCTTATTTTTATTTAATTTGTATTTTTAATTAAAAACTATTATTTAGAAGGAGAGAAAAAAAGAAATCAACCTCGCACTACCGTTGTTTCTTAAGAAAATGTAATTTCACTATAGTTTTGCCTGTTAAAAACGAGGGCAAATCCCCATGGTCTGAATGAAGCGCGATTTCAATCGTGTCTATGAGGTTTTTACTTCAGGGAAAGTAGTCAGGTGAATGAAAAGCCTGATAAATCACTTCTCGTCTGGCATGTGAAACGGGAATAATTCGTAGGAGTGGAGCGAATGTGTTACCCACAACCTGTGGTTGTATGATGTCTGTATGCAGATAATAACCATGTATGCCACGTGTAAGATCTATTGGGGATGAACCCTCACCAATAACGAGCTCCAAGTCGGAAAGTTCAGCTTGTAAACCCAATGTGTAACATAGACCTTCTCTAAAACTAATATAACGTCCTTCTGTGCATTTGAAATGAAAACATTTGTTAGGTGTGAGATTGATTTTGTAAAAAGCCTGTTCTTTCAATGGAATCAACTTAATGGAATTAACTCGTCATCTGTGTTATTTAAGGGCATAGTAATAGGGGTTTTCAATTTCTTGTTCATAAACCTATCAGGTATAAATCCAATGTTGACAGCTGCTGGGAATTCAATGAACCATGTTGGGGACCTCGTAAACAATACAAAATCATTAACCTTGTTTGTCTCGATACCTGCTGTTTTAAAACTATCTTTTAGAAAATCAATAGCTGCTACCCTACTTTGCAATTTGGTACGCAAAAATTCAAGAATTTTATGGTACAGGGGTGCTGGCTTGGGATACCTTAACATAACAGAAAAATCAGACACCCACTTAAATGGTAGGTTGTAATCCGGAGTGAGAGAGAAATGGTCCTCATAGAAACATTAAACACCTTACAGAATTCGGGGGTGTTAAAGCGAATCCCGACATTCAGAGGGAAACTCATAGTGACGTTTTAGTTTAAAGAAGTGCTATGGTAAAAGAGAACATCTTTGAAATAGGCTTGTAACACCAATTCAACTTCGATTATGAAAGACTGGAGTGTCGGGATTCTTACTGGTGAAACAATGTTGAAATCGATTTGTTCATCTATGAGATCATCCTTAAAACCTATTTCAAAAGTTTTGTTTACAGCCGTAATGTTCTTGAAGAGGGCTGGGAAATGTGTTTCTGATAAACCAACCTCCCATTGCCCCTGGAAACGTAGCGTCCTCGGCAGTCGTGTGATAAAATGAGCTGTTGTATTGGAATGAATTTGTTCACCAGTAGGTGAGTTTGATGGTAACGTAACATATAAATTAGTGTCTTCATACACGGTAAATGTACTCGGACCCAACTGTTGTGAAAACCCGATCGAAGGGTCCCACAGATGCTCCATGGGATTTAAATCTGTGGAGTTTGGAGGCCAGAAGTGTACCATAAACGCATCTTCGTGCTCTTCAAACCACGCACGGACACTGCGCGCTGTATGGCACGTCGCATTGCTCTGCTGGAACATGCCAACGTGCTGAGTAAACACAATCTGCATGTACGGGTGTACATGAACTGAAGAGACAGTTGCGTACTTCCATTGATCCATGGTGCCGTCCACAATCAGAGGGCACGCAGGAAATGCCATGAAATCATTCTCAGACCATAACGCTGCCTCCTCCGTCCAGGACCTTGCGGCACGTGTTGCAGGGTGTTAGCTTTCTGACGCTGAACGCCATACACTCAATTGCCCACCTATCTGATGAAGCATAAACAATGATTATTTGGAAAACTCCACCTTTCGCCATTCTGTTGCTGTCGAGTTGTAGTACTAGCTTGAAAATGTCAGATTTTGTCGCCAGTGACCAGCCATCAGCATTGGTGCATGAACCAGCCATCTGCTGCAGAGCCTCATACGCAGCAACGTTTGCTGAAATGTCATTAAGGATACACGTTTGGTAGCCCCCCTGGTTCATCTGGGAGGTCAGTTGGTCCACGGTTGCATGCCTGTTTGCTTGCATGCATCTTCATAGCTGTAGTTCACCTCTATCATCTATGGACCGTGGTGCCCCACACTTGGCACATTGCTAGTTTTGGGTATTGCCATTCTGTCATGCACGGTACACTTTCACCACGGCGGCACGTGAACAGTTCACAAAATTAGCCATTTCGGAAATACTGCCGTCCTTAACTCGGAAATTGGTGATCATGCCCTTTTGGAGGTCGGATAAATCGCTACGTTTTGCGGTGACTCCAACAACTGCAATGTTTTCTGCTTCCCTCTGACATCCCCCACCCCTGATACTGGTACGTACATTCTGGACATAACCATTTTCCAATAATGCTGAACGTATGGGGGTGGTCACATTAATGTGACTGGACCGTGTATTATTAGAAGCTTTTCTATAAAGATTGCCATTCTTTCCAAATGGGCAATTAATATTTCTGTTGCTTGTTTACGACTTTTTAACCATCTGTTTGTTTGGGTCAAAGTTTGAGCGACTACAGTAGCGCATTTTTAATATCTGACCATTTTTGTTACCGTGGCTGGCATTAGCAATAATTTTAACTAAGCCATCTAAGATTTTGATAGTGAGTCGGAGAAACCTACATAGTCTATGGTTTTCACCTACATAGTCTATTGGTTGCTTCGTCCAATTTTAATTAATGTACGATATTCTCTATAACAATATTCGAATAGAAATTTACTTGAGGTTCATCCAATCCCCGGATGTTTTCTTCTCCTAGATGCTTCTTTGCGTCTACTTGAGTCTTTGTGACCATCGTAAAATATGAGCCCTCTTTTAGTTGCTTAAGGTAATACTTAATACATGCATCGTCAAAGTATTTACTGTATTACTAGCTTCATATTTATATTTTAATTCATTTTCTTCTAGCTCCATCATACTAGAAAATGGCAAATAAATAATTGGATTAATGGGTTTTAGTGAATTGGTTATGCTCTAGCAACTCATCAACCGAAATGAAAGATTGAGGAAAAGAATCCTCTAAATTTAATTTTGTATGAAATAATCAGTGAGAGGACCCAGTTGACTGTAGCATTTTGCTAGAGTGTTATCTTGGTAGATTTTGTAAACCCTATCCACAACATTAGCGTTAACTAGGTTTATGCTAATACCATTGTCTTGCAGCATCTTTGTCAGCCTTACTAACTATATGGTTAGTTATTCCGACTGATATGGTGATTTATAAGGTTGCGCTGATTTTGGAATTAGCGAGCGCTATCCGTGATGAAAACCTTTCAGCTGCCTTTGTAAAAGAATGGTTCAAAATTGCAACGGTGTTCGAGATCTTGTTTGAGATCCCATTTAGAATGTCAGTGTTCAAATCTAAATGTTTCCCCTACAGTGCTATTGCCCTTTGGAACGAACTGCCTTATAATATCCGTAACACAATCCTGCAGTGTACCTTGCCCCAATGTCCTCATATCACATGCATTCCTTTTAAGCGCTGTTTAAAGCTGTATTATATAAACTTACAAGAAAAAACCTAATAATTTTATTTTAATTCCAATTGGATTGCCCAGCGATTTGACTTTTTCAGGACGTGCGTGATCTGTTCTTGAGTTTTTTCAAAGTTTTCCATCTCTGGGTTTAGACCCCTGGTTAGCTACCCTCCGGAGGGGGTTAAGACGACTTCCTCTACCTGCTGTGTTGAGTTGGACATACCTTCAACATAAATTAATTTTCTTCCGATCTCCTTTGAGTTTGATCCTATTTATTTATTTGTGCACGTAATAAAATCAATTTCAATTGGACATGTTGCCTTGCTCTTATTTAAATTACTTTTACCATAACAGAAATGGGGACAATTTATTAAACTGAATTCAAGGGTAGGGATCATAATCTTTTTAATGATGTTCATATTCTTACGTTCTCATTATCACAATTAATCTTTACTTCCGTAATTGAGAAGGAGACCTTAAAGGGGTAATAAGGGTTGTGTTTTTCGGTACCTCAATTGGCTGAACGTGCTATTCATTTTAGCACCTTACAGTACGTTTTTTTCCAATTGAAAATTACTTTTATGCTTTTTTAGGGATTATTGAGATATCGGTTTAGTTTTACTTCTCCATTTCCCTTCTATGTTGAATATAGTTATGTCTAAATTTAAGACAATGGTGCTATTAATATTCTTGTTCTGATCTTTTTATGATAGTGTACGTACTTTGGTTAGTCTCATGTTAGCGGCTAAGGTTTGGGAAATCAGGGAGCAGGTGCTATTCAACTTATAGCCGAGGTTGGTGACACCCACACTGGCACCCTGGATGGCGTTGCTGAAAGTAGAAACCAGATCTTGGGTTAGATTAAAATCTAAATTTTTAGAGGTATTGGGCCACCCCGGATGGCGGACAGCAGCAGAAGCACGGCTGTACGAAGCTCGACAAAAAGAAGACGACCCCTTTATGCTATATTGGTGTGGACTGTGTGATCTTAACCAAGCATTAGGTTCGTTTTTAACACAATGACAACTAAAAGTATTGGCAATCCAAAATGCATTGCCCGTGTTTCGCAGTCAGTGGGTATGTAACATTCCTAAAGATATATGCGCGCTAATGCAAGATGCTTGGCGCATTAAAACATCTACGAATTAATCAGATTGTCTCCGGAAAGTCGCACGCTAACGCCTCTGTTTCGGCCACCACCCAGATTTACCGGTTGGAACATCGGCATGACGCAGAAACGACCGGGCCTGGGCCAGGTGATAAAAGGTCCAGATTTGAGGACATGGGCCCTCCACCTTCTCGAAATGAAAAACACCCTGAGCATTGGTTTACCCATTCACAGCTGGTTTTGTCCCTAATGAAAAATTCGCGAATGATCAGTAATACAACATACGTCATCCAAACCATAAAACTCCTGCAACACGCCGTTTGGCAACAAGAATTAGGGATTGCTGGAGGACCACATAGATTTGTAGTCGATTCGGGATTTAACGTTTCCCTAATTAATGAACAATGGTCTCACCAGTTAATGCACCTCCCCATCGGTCGCCATCGAATGGCGATATCATGAAACTGAAACAGGCGATAACATGAAATTGAAACAGGGATTCTAGTGACAATTGAAACCGGGAAACCTGTGGGAAAGTTGAATTGATGTTCCTCCTGGCTCCCAACCTACTGTGCGAAAGGTTGGTAGGGGTAGACAGCCCATGAAATTGGGGGCTACCTTAACCTTGAAATTACCATTTCCATTGATACCCGAGCGAATGAAAAACCCAGAAGGGGTTACGATTATTCAAAAGATTAATCGGCTGATTGAGAAAACAGAACAACATTTCGAAAAAGATCACGGCTCGTTTTCCGGACTATACACATACCTTTGACATGGGAAACCAACCACCCATCAAAGTACGGCCATACACATAACTTCACGCCAAAATGCCTATTCTCTGCCAAACGATTCTGGACATGGAACGTCAGGGGGTGATCAGGCGTGATGAAACGTCCTGGTCACTCTATTTCTTAATTGAAAAAAGGAGGCCAGCAGTACAGATTTGTACTGGATGCGCGTCCATTGAATCGAATTACCAAGCCTATGGTTCATTACCCGCTTCCTATTGATCACATCGTCCGGAAGCTCCACCATGCTCGAGTCTTTTCTGTGTTGGAACTGAAGGCCGCCTACTGGCAGATCGCCTTGGACCCTGCGTCTCAGGAAAAAACTTACTTTATGGTACCAGTGATGGGCACCTATTGTTTTACTGTAGATCCATTTGGAATTAAAACGACGCGAAGGTGTTCCAATCCATCTTTGATCGTGTCCTTGATGCCACCGTCATGCCTTGGAGTTTCCACTATATGGATGACATTATAGTGAGAACTCCAGACTTGGACACGCACCTGCGCGTCCCAGACACATTGTAAAAGAGGTTGGCCCCACACAATTTGAAGGTTAACTTCCAAAAATCCCAGTTTGCTGTCGAGAGGGTCGAGTTCTTGGGCTACCAAGTCGACCAGCAGGGATTAAGGCCGACCTCAAAAAAATATCTAGCCAATGGTGTCCTTCCCAGTGCCCACGAATCCACGTCAAGTAAAAAGATTTTTGGGCATGGTATAGTACTATAAGGAGTTTATGCCTGAATAAAGCCGTATCAATCATCCATTACGACAACCAACGCATAAGAACCATCCATGGTCCTGGAATGACTCTTGCTAGGAGGCATTTGATGAAATAAAAGGTCGGCTGACAAGCCCTCCGATTTTTCGTCAGTCGGAGTTCGCATTGCCTTTTGAGGTCCACACAGATGCGAGCAAAAGAGGGGTAGCCAGGATGTTGGCAGAAAGTGTGGAAGGGGTATTGTATATCATATGCTATTACAGCAGGTCGCTTACGGATTGCGAAACACGCAATAGCACGCTCGAATGGGAGCGTCTAGCAGTTCTTGCAACAATTCAAAATTTTCGCCCGTATCTAGAAGGGACCGAGTTCGAAGTCTAATGTGATGCCCAGGTGTTGACCTGGTTGCATAAATTCCGCGACCAAAGCAGCAGGGTCACACGCTGAGTACTGAAGTTACAAAAGTTTTTTCATTCACGGTAAGACACAAGCTCGGCCGCCACAATCATATTCCCGACGCATTATCCCCAAACATTAATATGCGTAACTACGATATTAAAGTTCAGAAATATTAAAAGTCTACAGTTGTGTATCAGTTACTATGAATCAATACAATAAATCCAAACAACTCTTTGGATTCGTCCCCCTAAAATCAACAAATCGAAGGGATAATTTAATCACTCGAATCATAATAACTGGGCGAATACAAAAATAAAAAAAAAATTAATTAAAGTCACGTAAACATGAAAGTCTAGAATTCTGATAAAATTACTAATCAGAGAAATTTCTGTTCGTGAATAAAGGATTATAATTATCTGTTACAAACACTATTCTTTGTAGTTCGTCGTTTCTCAATGTCAAAAAATAAAGTTCAGTTTCGGCAGTAATTACATCGAATAATAAAACGTTTATCCTGTCTACCATCCTGTTGTCTAGTCTCAATTATTTATAATGCAATAACGTGGACAACTGACTTTACATTTTTGTCCTAAAGGGTGTATAATAATTTTGTTTGAAGAGGAAAGATCTAAACACACTCTCTTCAGATAGTCTCAACTCATGTCTGGTAAGTAATAAAGGTGATACAGGAACTGTGTGGTGGAGGGAGGGGCTATCTCTTTCGCGTCATGCATTCTCGGGAATGGAAGGGGTACGGCGAAATAAATTAGTAAGATAGGGAGTCGCGATCATCCGCAACGGAAATATTCGAGGCGACATCTGTCGCTTCGACTGGGGTTCGACTTCCCCGATCTCAAGGTAAGTTCTAATCTCAGTTCCGATTTTCTTTTGGCAATTGATTTTATTCTATTACTCGTGATTCATATTGTTATTAATTCTCTTTTCAGGTTGCGTCTCCTCATTAAACAGTAATTCAGGTAAGTAAATATTAATTCAACTCTGGTAGGTCTGTTTTATATCTGCGGGGCCCACCATAAGCAAGGTTAAAAATTTTACCTGGTCGGCTTCTATTCAGGCGGAAAACGTTAGCTAGAAAGACTCTTTAAGAGGATTATGGCTTTTAAAATAATGTGCTTTAACAGAGATTTTATGTGTTTCAACATTGAAAAAAGATTGCTACGTTTACGTGTCGGTTGAAGTTGTCTACAATAGGAGGTCGAGTGTTGCGACGTTAAAACAATAAAAGAAGATAACGTGACAGAATACAGCTTGATAAGAAAAAAAGGATGCTGAAGGAGGATGAACGAAAAATGGAAAATAATACAAGATTTTGCACTGGACGACGAGCGAGTGTGAGGAAAAATGACTGTAGAGAAGACTAATCGAAGTCGCAACGGAAACTTCGCCCTTTCAATGATGTCCCAACAGAAAATGATTGCTTTAACTTTACCTTTTAACGAATACTAATGACATAAATGACGATCAGCGGTTACCGATTTTCTGTGAAGAGCCAGTTAAGTGCAATTCCAGTAGTTCAAATTTTTTTTATTGATTTACCTTGAATTAATATTGATGTTATTCGTAAAAGAGTTAAGAATAGAATAATAGACTATTTACCTGTATAACACGATAATTCTAATTCGTCTTATTTGAATTTTTGTACGAACATTGACGGACGTTTAATCGACGAACGGCCCGAAGCAGTGACGCCTTGTTTATGTTTCAACTAGTAATAACGTTTATGTTTAAACGTTTATGTTTCAACTAGTAATAAAGCCCGTCATATGACGGTGCCACAACAGGTGAAGCTGTAAATTAAATTTTAATTATAAAATTTCGTCTGTGATAGGACTGGAGATAATTGATAAGACCGCCAATAGTAAATAAGTCCCTGCCAATATAAAAGTGAGGCTGAAAATATTTCCTTACTTATAAGGGAACATGTATTTCACAGACTCCCACCAAATTGAAATATGTTTCTCATCTAAAGCTACTATTAATACTTGCAAAATAAGAAAATGTTAATCTTGTTTCTTTCAAAATAGATCGAGAAAACGAAGAAATTACAGGATATATAGCCATACAAAGACTCCATTGTTAAAGCGATGTGTATATGCATTATTGCGCACTCAACTTCTTTCTTCACTATTCAACAATACGCACAAATCCACTTCATCTGAAAGCAACGCTATCGCTTCCAAGGTATGCGTACACGCAAAAAAGGTGCTCGTACAACTACGTGTATGTCCATTGTTAGTTTACAAACCTGCTTAACCATTAAGATCGCGGGGCAGCGCTCGAGAATCTCTGCCATCAGGTGTATGTCCTCAATGGTAATACCCAATGGTTCGAATCCAGATGCTCTATGTTGTCTAGCCACCTAGTTCTAGGCCGACTCCTTGGTCTCTTATGTGATCACCGACTTGGAAAATAGCAGCTGTCTAGGAAGACAGTTTGCGGTATCCGTACTTTTGGCCATACAGAAGCAACTGAGCCCTGTCAATGTGGAGAAGTAGCGGCTCAACACCTAAAGGCTGCCTTATAGTGATGCTGAGCACTCTATCTAGTAGGAAGCACCTGCCAAACCTCCCAGGATAACATTTCGGCACTCTTTCCATCATTACCCATAATTCATGACCATAGATGAGAACGAGGACAAAGATGGATTTGAAAACAGACAGGCTGGCTTTATTTCCTAGCTAATGTTTGTTACAACATATCACCACAATTCGCATCAGACACAGCTTGCTTTGGATTTTATTCGAAACCCCAGCGTACGATGGTTACCGCAGCAGTGGAAATTATAATTTCGATTTAATTTTAATAATAGTTGATCTATGAGAGAACTGTGATAATTGACAGGGCTGCGATAATTCACAGTTTTGCCAATAGTAAAAAGGTCGCTGTCAATATGACAGCGCTGCTAACACAACGTGTCATGTTACAATGTGACAAAGCCACCACTGTTAATTTGATAGTTATAACCTAACACAAAAACATATCTACAACTGTTAGATGTAAACTTTGCTCATCAGTGAAAATAGCTTGTCGGTCTTTTTTTTTTTACCTCCTTCATTGCTCAAATTCCTTGGCAGACGGTTTTAAAGGCATATGGCATGACCACTATATTTTAAAACTAAAAAAATAATTCATACACATTTAATGAATATTATAATAGAGGAAAAAATAATGTTATTTGCTTTTGATTTTATTCGGTTAGATTTTATTTTCTATTTTAAGACTTTTCCTCTTTATTAATTTATTCAACTGAAAAATTATTACTTTGCACATTTAACGAATATCATAAAATGTAAAAACTAATGTTACCTACTTGTAACTTGAATTGTTATTCAAATTAAAAATTTTATTTGAATGTCATTATTTTTTATTGCAGTTATCAAATAAGAATCATATACCTGTAATGAATTTCGCAATTTAGAATAGTTTAATTACTTATTTATGACTTAATTTGATTTATTTATTTATTTTAGTGTGCTATTTTTATATTCCAATAAATGTATATAGTTAAATCTATGACGACAATATATTTTTGAACCATAGCCTACGAAAGATATAAGTTTTTTAAATAGGTACAGAATAATAAGAGAAATATCACAAAAATAACACAAAAAATATACGAGGCCTTTCGGTCTTTTTATTCAATGACCTTTATCAGTGAAAGTTTTTAACTGATTTTTTCATCAGTGAGAAGTTTTAAAGAATAATACTTTTAAAAAATTTAAAGAACATTGTTATAAACATAGTATTGTCCAAAATATTATTATATCATTTTGAAATTATCCGAGGCCGACGAGATAACAAGGCCTGGAAGCGAAAAAGTCACCTGACCATCGGGATGCTAGCAACAATCCAACCTTCATTGTCTCCATCTTGGATGTTAACAATCAATGTTTTTCCGTTTGTTGGATTGGATTGTTTCTAGCACCCCGATGGTCAGGTGGCTTTTTTACTTCCAGGCCTTGTAATCTCGTTGGCCTCGGAAATTATCAACTGATTAAAGGTTTAAAGAAAATGAATTTTAAAAATTAAAACATTGTTACAAATATAGTATTGTTAAAACATGAATTTGTAACAATGTTTTAATTTTTAAATTTCATATTCTTAAAACCTTTAATCAGTTGATAATTTCAAAATGATGTAATAATGTTTTGGACAATACTATGTTTATAACAATGTTCTTTTAATTCTTTAAATGTATTATTCTTTAAAACTTCTCACTGATGAAAAAATCCATTAAAACTTTCAAAAAATTCTCTACCTGATGAAGGTCATTGAACAAAAAGACGGAAAGGCCTCGTATATTTTTGTGTTATTTTTGTGACGTTTCTCTTATTATTCTCTATCTTAACTGTTATACATCACCTATATTCTTATTTTTTAATAAACTTTTTCGTCTGCTGCAATTTTTTGATCAGTGTTTTTTCATTTGTTGGAAACAATGAAAGTTGTATTGTTGCTCGTCACTATGGAAACGGGAACGGAGCAGGAGGATTTATCATTTTATATATAAGATAGGGCCGCGTTTTAAGTTCCTTTTTCACCTTTCCTCGATAAACTCTCTTTTATTGTTCTTTTGTCTTCATTGACGATTTGGATTTCATGAGCCCTTGATCCTTCCTCATTGTTTTTTTATTTTGCTCATTTAGCTGTTTTTAACACCTTTTTTCCATTGCACCTTAAACTAAACTAGTATAAGTGTCATACCGCATCTTAAACTAAACCATTGTACTCTTGCGTTTTAGTATCAGTGTCATATCATACTATACAATTAGAAGAGGTTAAGCCGACCCTCTTGTGCTTCATAGTTGATAGAGCAAGGGAATGTAAAAAATGATGAGTTATGTAATGCTCATTCCCAACTTCATTAACTCTCGGTAAGAGTTCAGTTTCCTTCTTATAATAGTAATTAATACTAGATGCCTATGTCTTTTCCGTAATGTGCCCTTGCATTTGAGATCCAACTTATTCGTTAATACCATAGACTTGAGTAAGGGTTATATTACTGTCCTTTCTCTTCATAAGCAAGAAAATAAAATTTCTTTTTCGCGTATATGTTTCCTTTATGTGAATGTTACTATCAATATCCACATGAAAACCTTTCTGGTTAGCTGTATTAATTACTGCAGTTACCTTTCTATCTTTGTCACTTAGATAATATTTTTTTGTCCAGTCAACAAAATAACAATCTTCCTCAGTGTCATGTAATGACGAACTCAGCTTCACTCTCTGGTTTTCTCTGTAGCTTCTTAAGTTGTCGACATCTTCGCCAATAATCCCGGTTAATTTTCTCTTCTAAGCTCGCTGGCTTCCCAGACGGGATCCACTTCTTGCTGAAGTAGTCAAAGTTGACCATTAATTCCGCCGGGGAATAGCCCATCTCTACGTGCACTGTGGTCTGAATCATAAATGAAATCTGTCCCAAATATTCTCCGATGAACGTGCTTGTCCACCCCTAATGCATAACCGCAGTTTTAACCGGAGTGACCTCATATAGCGTTCAACTGGGTTAGAGCGCAGGCAGTATGGGACACTGAAATGTTGACATATGCCCTATGAGTTCATGTGAAGTTGGACTAAAGGAATACGAAAATACGTGGCATTATTATGCATGATCCAATCCTTGTACACACTTCTTTAGGAATTCTCCACCCGGTTCTGGTTCACAGGCAGAACCAGTGAACACATCGATTAATACCAACACAAAGCGATTCCCGGCCAAAGACAAGGGTAGCGGTCCCAATGCATCTAGGGACCATAATACACTCGGACCCATTACACTCCTGAAGTATATGATAGGTTGGCAGTTGTTTTTTGGCTTGCACTTCTGGCAGTGTTCGCGGGCTGTCACATAGCGGTTAACATCCTGTGCCAAACCTTTCCAGTAGTATTGCTTCCTCAGAAGATTGATTATCTTTTGAACCCCGTTATGTATTAGCTTGCTCTCCGTGTGCCAATATTCTATTAATTTCTGCACCGTAGATTACGATGCCCAAATACGTGTGTAGCCTTTCGATCATAGTCCAGGAAGGTAGCTCTACATCTGCTGATTTTCAGTGATAGTGTTCAAATGTAGTTTCGGCCACTTGTAAACATTCAAAGGGTTCGCCATTATCTTTGATAGCAAAACTTCTTGTAGCACATCCGGAATGTAGTTTTATATTAAAGTCAAAACCTTGGAGTTCTGCATGTAGGTTTTTGCAAACAGTGCCATGGCTGACGGTGACCTTTCCCATGATCTATCCACCATGATATGGCGGTCTGAGAAGGCTATCTTCCCCACTTGCTTCGAAATTTCCAAGATTGTTGTATATTAAACAACAATAAACAGACGTCAAACACGAAGCATTGTTCATTGCCTACGTTTCTGGCTATTAGAAAATAGGGAAGTGATGACACACTTTTGACATGGCTCACTACTTCTTGTCATTCCATGTCTTGAAACATATAACCAGCCCATGCTGATGCTTGAAATTATTTATCCAAGTGAGGGCTTGGGTGCACAGAACGAGAAAATGAGTACTGTTGGGATACGGGTATAAAGTGTCAATAAAACCCACTCCCACTCAATAACCGAATAATTTGACTCCAACTCGGTCAACTCTCTGCT
>JAHWFO010032465.1:404739-422489 GCA_023313115.1 Rhysida immarginata
TTTGATCTTTCGAGAAATCACCCCCTCCACATTCTATTCGGACCTGATCGAGTAGTTATCTACTATCAGGGACTGCAACACTTGTCCCCCATTTTTAATCCCAAATGGAATTATATTAAAATCAAAGGCGCCCAGCCCCGGACTGCAAGCGCCGTCTTTTCGCACAACGTCTCATCGAACCTGATCTGCCAGTAGGCAGCTTTTAGATATAATATGGAAATTATCCTGGCATGGAAAAGCTTTAGCAGAATGTGTTCCATGGGAAGTGGATAATAAACCATCGGTTTAGTGATGGCGTTGAGACGCTGCACGTCAAACACGAAGCAATGTTCATCGCCTCCCTTTTTGACTATTAGAAAATAGGGTAGTGACGACACACTTTCGACATGGCTTACTACCTCTTGTCTTGAACCAGATGACTGAGTACCTTCATTTTGGCCATGAATTGTAGGTAATTTTGCACTTCCATAGTATTATTTCGGCTAGTATCTATATGATTGCCATACAAAGGATACTTGTCTACGATATGATCCATCTTCTGACGACTGCCTTCAATTAGAACCCACACTCGAGCGTGCACATTGCCCTGTGATGCGTGCTCCGGCTGAAGAGTCTTTACAACACTGAACAAAAAGGTCTTGTTTATTTGTCGCAGTATGTCAAACTGGTGATGCCAACACAGGGTAACGGGTGAGATCCTCAGGTTAACATGGATAGGGCAACAATAGGTACCTTGTATTCTCGTGACAGTCTCAGATACGTACTCTCGCAATGTCTGTTTGGCTCCTTTCGCCACCTTGATCCTTTTATCCACTTTCACTCTTTCACTCAAAGAATCCAATTCTTTAGCTAAGACACTATAAATTATGGAGAGGCTCAAGCTAGTATCTAACGTACACAACACCTCTTTTCCATGCAAACCAAGGTTTAGATAAGAAAATCAAATCTAAGGTATTGCTATGTTCCCCCTGTCATAGGATTCTTTAAGATAAAATAAAAAAAGACTCTTTGACCACAACAAAAATATAAAAGGGAAATACGAACTTATCCTGTAAGTGCTTTTCGTGGGCGAAGCTCTCATCATTCAGCAGGTAAAACAAGGAGTAACCAGGAGAAAATCCGAAGATACTGATTGTAACAATGACAATCGAACAGTCAAGTGTACATTTTTTCAGATGGGATGAAAGCAACGCTTTCACATAGCTCATCGCACCAGAATAAATTCCAAACGAAATACACTGATGTAGTCAAGAAGCCTAACCAACCCAAGCAGTCTTCCATATTATACAGCCCTAGCGTCAATGAACTTCAGACACCTACAGAATTTTAGATAAGTAAAACGAAATTAGTTGTAAACAAATGAAAATTACTTTATTGAGTGCACAGAGCTTTAATACAACCGTGATATAGCTTTTTAACATTAAAAAAAACGAGAAAATTAAATAAGCGACTTTGTGTAATGTTCCGTTTTCAACACGTTGCAATGAACTTCGTACACCGTACCGTTTATTGCACATTTCCACTGAGTGGCGTCACATTTCCGACGAATGACGCTCCGAAGTCATTGAGGCATGCTGGACACTAACTTCTGCGTTGTTTCTACTGGAATTTTGTCCCACTCTTCAGAAATACACGCCCGCAACTGCTGCAGTGTTTGAGGCTTCCGCTGTCTGACTTTTCACTTTAAAATGCGCCATACATTTTCAATACAGATCTGGGCTGCAGGCAGGCCAGTCAAGCACTCTGAAATGCTGCTGTTGTAGCCAAGCCTTTGTGTTCCGAGCAGCATGAGGCTTCGCGTTGTCCTGCTGAAAGATGCTTGGTCTTCTATTGAACAACTTTTGGCGGGATGGACGCAGATGCTGTTGAAGAATGTTTATATAGGCAGCAGAGTTAATAGTGCCCTCGCAAAAGTGAAGCGATCCTGTCCCGGCTGCACTCATGCAGCCCTACTCCATCAGCGATGCAGGCTTCTGAACTTTCCTCTGGTAACAGTCGAGATGATTACTTTCGTGCTTGGTCCTTAGCACCTTGCGACCGTTGTTGCCATACATCACTGCAAAGGTGGACTCGTCAGACCACAGAACACTATTCCACTGAACAAGGGTCCACTTTAGATGGGTTCTGGCCCATGCTACCGGCGACGCTTAGTTACAGTGTTCATAAATGGCTTCCTCTTTGTAGCGTATAAGTAATAGTTGCATCTTCTGATGTAACGGCGGACTGTGCTTTCGGATATGGGTATATGAAAATATTCTCGAGCCCAAACAGTCATTTCACTTATGGGAGCATGCCTGTTTTTCACAATGTAACGTGGAAATTCTCGTAGGTCCCTAACATTCAATAATCGCTGGGTCTGTTTTCCTGATTTCTCTGAAACGCTTGATGATCCCATTAACAGTAGAGAGTGGAACTGATAATTCATGGGCAATAGCTCGCTGGGATTTTTTATTCTGGAACTGCTGTATATTTTTTTGCCGTATACACGTTTCAACTGGCTTACCACGTCCCACGGTTCAAAACAACACGAATACTGTGCTCTGTCGCGTGGAAGGTGCTTTTAAAGCCTGATGCAAAGCATTCTGGGCGTTTCTACAGCCTTCAGGAAAGTTCTATATGCTGGCGACCCCTTGTGTACAAAGTTCTTTGAAACCTGTTGACAATGCCATTTTACATAAATTTGAATAAATTATTTCACACCATTAAATCGATTCTAAATCGATGTTGATATTGTTACTTATACTCAGTAAATCTATTTTCATTAGCCTGCAATCCTCTGTATGCAGTTTTCACTGTGTTTTTAGCCAAATTACTTGGTGTCCGAAAGTTATTGACGCTAGGTTTGTACAAAAACGAAAATAACAATTGATGATTGTCAGTAACAAAATACAAACGAAATAAAAACAGGGAGAAAGAACATTATCACATCTTCCAATAGTCCGGGAAAGAGACATTGCTGATGTCTTCAAAGTTTATGTCAAAAATGTGCCTTGGTTTTCGATACTTCATATGCCACTTCATATCCATTGAGTTCTTCAGTATTCCAATCACTTGGTCATTGTCAAGAATCTTCATCTTCTGCACCATAAGCAAAAGGATATCCTGTATAAACTTTCCACTGTGGACCATGTCTAATGGGCAATAGTCCTCATCTTCTGTCAAGCTGGGCAATAGTCCACAGGGTAACATTCTGGAATGACTGTAGCTCACTCCATCTGCCTCTAGAGATAGTCGCCCACGCAGGCATGCCATAGAGGAGTATACTCCGAATAATCAACTTGTATAGAAGTAAGATATTGTAGATGTTGAGGGTGCTGTTGCGGCCCAGAAGAGCTATGAGACTGTACTTAGCCCTCTTCACTTTCTTCAGAGCGTAGGTCACGTGACGATTCCAAGAGAGTCTTGAGTCAATGATAACGCCAAGGTATTTGCAGTCCAGTTACTTATTGAATAGAACAAGAGAATCTGGGGTATACTTGAACTTTGAAGTACATAGGCTTGCACTTTCCAGAATTAAGGTTCAGCTTCCAGCAGTTAAAACAGTCTTCGAACATCTTCAAGGCATGCTGCAGATGAGTAATAACGTGAGCCAGCTTGTGTGCCCATGACATAATGGCAGTATCGTCAGCAGAGATTACAATTTTTAGGATTCGGGAAATCATGCACAAAATAATTAAATAGCACGGGCCCGAGGACAGAACCTTGAGGGATACTGGCCTGTACAACACAGGGCGTGGATAGATTTTCACCAACTTTAGCTTGGTATGACCTGTCAGTGAGAAAGGATTTCACCATCAAAATCAAATCAGGAGGAAACCCGTTTCTAATCATCTTGTAGACAAGGTCCCCATGCCACACTTGGTCAAAAGCTTTACTGACATCGAGGAATACCACTCCGCAGTACGTAGAAAGATTTAAGGGGGTGCTCAGGTCTTTCGTTAAATGCTGCGGGATTTCATCAAAGTTGACAAGACCATCTTCCACACGCTGACACATGCTTTGACTCTCGGTATTTGATTGTAACATAAACAGAGCGGGTATTTATAGAGAAATACGGCTAATAATAAAAAAGAACAGACGTACTCTTAACTGAAAAAATCAATGGTTGGTTAGGTCGACCCACCACTAAATCAGTTGAGAGTCGCTGATTGGCCCTTTATCCGAATTAAGTGACTTATTGCTGAATCGCCATACTCTCAAAGCCGTCCAGGAATCATTTCTTATTTATGGACTTTAAAAGTTTACCATGATCTATGGAAATGCTGTGTCCTGTGTCTAGTGAGTACTTGGCGATGGCGGAGAGGTTACTTCTACCGAATTTCCTGTGGCCCAGATTTTCTTTTAAACGGGTTAAAACGCTGCGAGACTTCTGTCCTTGCTAGATCTTCGGGCATTGAGGGCATTTAACTTCATAAATCCTGACTTTTGGAGTGGGGGAACTTTATCCTTGGGGTTGCCTAATAAAAATCTTGCTTGATTCGGGTTGCTGAAACAAAGGGACTGTTGGTTGCGTAATGTTTAGAGCTTTTGTTGTCTCTTTTGGTTGGCATCTAAACCAAAGGGCACGTAGGATGTACAGGAAACCGTATCATTGTCATTAACATAAAGTGTCTTGCACATAAAACGTGATAGCTCCTGAACAATGTACTTGCAACCCACATTGTATTAAAAGAAAATGTTCATTCTGATAACCACTGTCATTGCTTACAGTTATACAGACTTTTTCAGATGCTTCACTTGTTGATTTAAAAATGTACTTGTTTTCTAGACTAATGAAAAGCACTGAGAGCTGCAAGCAAATAGATGAAGAGCTTGAGGTGGATGCGGATATACCGATGATATTGATGGGCGATTTTAATATCGATGTCAAACGAAACAAAGGAGCACTTGAATTTATGAAACATCATTTCAGTTTAGACATGGACCACAACAATGTCCCATGCATTGTTACTCTCAATCCGTCAGATAAATTTAACTCTAAATTTCGTTTGTTTTTTCTAAAACATTTATTGCTGAACATTTGTTCAGCATAGATTCATTTTTATTTCACCTTTCTAATTTTCTATGATTTTCAGATATCTACCGAGCTTGTTGGATCTACGAAACACCAGGGGTTCGTCATAATCCGCGACGTACAAAAATTATAGTAGCGGTAGTGTCTCCAGAGCATCAAAAGAAAAAAAATACACTTAATCATCTTAATTCCTCGCTAGTAATAATGAGTTCGTACTTACAACTGCGGAAGCCAAAGTGACGAAAAAATCCCCCATCCCCCCAGCAAGCTGGAATTTAGAGTAATTACGAAACCACGAGAAAAGTCAGGAATTTGCTACGTGAACAGATGAATTGTTAGCACAAGAAGTACTATCAGACGAAGAAGTCGAAAAGTGCTGGCAATACCTAAAGAAAGCCATAACGTTGCCGCTCAGGAAGTTTTAGGTAAAGTTTCCAAAAGGTCAAAAAAGGCATGGATCACCTAAGATATATTACAACTAATAGATGAGAAACGCATCTATAAAAATTGCCAAACGGAACATGGATAAAGTAGGTATCGAGCTCTAAGGAACGAAACAACGTAAATGCCACGAAGTTCGGCAAAAATTCTGGGACATGCAGTGTAGTGAAATTGAAAAACTGAAAAGACTCGGGTGAGCAGACATCGCACACAAAAAAAATAAACGCTATAACACAACAAGGCTGAAACGCATATAATAATGGAAACGGAATATTAGAAGACGATCAAGGCAGGAAAACTAGTGATCCTCCATAAAAGTGCGAAATCTGGAATGCTTATGTTGTACAGTTGTATATGCGCAGAGAAGATTTTATTCTGCAAATCCAAGACACGGATGGTTGTTACAACAACGAAATCCTACAAGAAAAATTTCTAACAGAGCTTAAGTCTCTCCTACCACACAAAGTGCCAGGAGCAGATGACATACCATATGAAATGTTGAAGCATTCAGGACAGACTGTCACTGCATATTATCTTACCAACCGAAATGACCAAAGAGGGAAATGGCCCGAGGATCATTGTATGAAAACCGTAGTTCCAAAAGCCTACAAGTGCCAAGATTTCAGGACTATTTAGTCTCGTCAGCCATGCGTCAAAAATTCTGCTGCATATTATTCAACAAAGGATAATAAGTGTCCGCAATTTCGTGCCGCAGGCGTCCTCACTTAAGCCCAAACAGCGCGAAATCGAAACAGGAAGCTGCCATCTGTTAGCAGCAAACAGCTCCAAGAGAACACAGTAGATCTCTCAAAAGGTCAATTTAAGACGCGTCGTAAACGAAAACAGCGGAAGCGGTGCATGCGCAAGCAAGGAGCTCTGGCATGAGTTTTGATAGAGAAAGACGAGAGAGAAGTGAGTGAGATTTCATGGAAAAAGGACGTCCCGCCTGCCAGTTCAAATATAGTACGCAAAATGGAGCTGACAGAAAAAAAGAATGAGAAACGATTCTCAAAGAACAGTGCTATTAATGGGGACAACGACAGTTTAACGCCGAGCATGCCATTAATTAAGACTGGGACTGAGGAGTTCGCTGCGCCATTGCTAGCATTATCTAACCCTAAACGGACTTTTGCAGTGCATGAAGAGGGGAGCAGGAGTAACCAAAAGGTGGGTTGCTCAACAAATTTCGTAAACATATTAGCGGCAACACGGCAGTACAATAGAAGGAAATTCCATGGGACCCTGCCAGCTCATCATTCGCATTCAGAGTGGAGGACTATTTCATCTAGTAGACTGCTGACGTTTACTGAATTCACGAGCTTCAGTTGCAGCCAGGAACAAGCTGACAGTTACTAGTTCAGCATAGAATTGGGAGTGTGGACGCCTTCCCCTGTCAAGCCATGAGACAAATGGTTCCAGCGAATAGTCTACATGCAACGAGTGCCCAGCTGATCAGTACAGACATTTTCGACACGAAAAAGTCTCAATGAAGCAAGCCCAGGTGACATGGTAGATCTAATCATGCCCTGGGGAATTCAGACCTTTTCAGCTGAGGATTTGGGAGCAATTTGACACAATTAAAAAGATAAATCGAAATTAGCAAAGCCTTCAATGCCTAGCGTATCCGCCTTCCAGTGCGGTTCTTTGGTTATGTTGCGAGGAAACCCGGGAACAATGGTGTCCATATTTTCTCTAGCCTCAACACAAGAATTTGGTGTAGCATTAGAGCGCGGAATCAAAGAGGGTAAGTACCTCTCCGCAAACTTTTAACTATGAAGTATGGTTTTAGGCACAATTGCCAACGTAGTTCAGTATTGTGTGTGGATCCAAGTGGATTGCCACTGAAGATTCTTGTAAATCAAAGCGATACTTATTGTTTAAAGTAATATCAATTGCAAATATTTTCTTACTATCGGTTTTACTTGTTTTTCCATTAGAGAATATTCAATCCAAGCCGAATTATAGAAACATTTCAAATCTCCCTCGTGTTTGAACGGGACAGTTGCTTTATTTACACTTAGCCATTTCTTTGTGTTTATTAAAGTTATTATTAAAATATATCTGACTGTGTTATGTTTCTTATTAGCAAACGCTTCCACTGATTACATACTATCCTCTACCTGGCACAGTTAGATATATTCTTTTGGTAGCAGGCATAACAATCCCGGACGCGGGTGGGTTCAATACGTTTCTTCTGCACTATTTTGCTTGTTATTCCTTTGGTAACAGGCGTATCAATGCGGGTAGGTTTAGTGAGTTTTACAGCGCGACTCTATAAGCAAAAGTCTTTAATTGCAATTGTTAATCCCAGACGCAGGAGGATTTATAATTCTCTTTGTGCTATTTCATTAGATGTCTCTTTAGGAGCAGGTTTACTGACAGCCTTGGGGCTGTGCACTTGTAAGGCATTTATGGGCGATATTTGTTATGTTAGGATTATTTGTCATGATATCAGGACTGAGTAGATTCTCATCGGACGAAATTAGAGGCATGTCGACTTAATTGTTTGTAAGGCAATTACTATCAAATATTGTTTTCTTTAAGCCAGTAAGATAGTTACAGTAGCGAATATTTTTTTTTATCTGAATAGTGATTCATGCGTGCATGTATAAGAGTGCTGCGCGGTAGATTGTAGCAATTCAGCCATTAGATATATTCTTTTGGAGGTTGAAATTATATAATTGGGGAGAAAAACAACATTTCCCATAAAAAAATTCAAATTTTGCATATTTTATCAGGCAAAGATCGAAAGATATTGCGTTGGGATAGGAGTCCATTTCAATTAGTATTGCAGTTAATTAAGCAAATTGCAGTTATATAAAAGCGGTTGGGCTAATTGTCATTATGGGGAACACTAACAAAGATAAATTTATATTAGAAAAATCTATTCCTAGGATGTTGGAACGAACTGCTTATATTAGACAGAACATTCAAAAGTTCAATGAGTATTATAGCGTGCTCGCGAATCGGTTAGATAATTACCCAGAAGAAGAAAAACAAGAATTATATATTAAGGCATTTCCCCAGCAGTCTCAGTAACAGTTAATTGAAAAAGGACCGGTGCCCCTAAACCAAGCTATGCAATATACTGAAAAATTATTGGTGTGTTTAGATCTGGGTAAAGCCGAAAAAAAGATAAAAATAAAGAGCAAAGAGAAAAAGAAAAGGCAATGCTGAACGATCCACAAAGCAGGGTAAAACAAACACAAGTAGCAGCAGCTACTGTGTCCAAGTGGCAATTAGATGATATCATAAATGATATAAAAAATGTAGCTTCACTAAAAGCAAAATGTTAAATAGTTCAGAGCCATACTTTTTAGAGGAGGGACTATTGTATAAACGAGTGGGTAGTCAGATCAAATTGGTACTCCCTCGAGTCCCCAAAATTACAAATATGGTGAGCAAATCTATGAATAGTGAGCCCACTTGAGGCCACTTGGGCATTTACAAAACCATACACAAAGTAGGTCAATGGTACTCCTGGAAAAAAATGGCTTCCGACATTGTAAAATTTGTTAACCAGTGTGAAGAGTGTCAGGCTAATAAGACTAGGAAAAAGCCCTTCGGTCAGCTGCAGCCTTTAGAGATTCCACAACAAAGGTGGCAGGTCATAACGATTGACTACACGATGCCATTACCTTGTACTAGAGCGGGCTATGATGCATTACTAACCATAACAGACAAACTCACAAGAAGAGTGAGGTTGTTGCCCTGCTGTTCCTCCATCACGGCCGAGGGGACTGCTGAATTATTATTAGATCAGATATTTAGGATCCATGGCTTTCCCCAAGCCATCGTATCTGTTAGGGATTTACGGTTGCCTAATAGATATGGAGGCACATTTTTAAAATGTTAAACACAATGCTTAAATTTGCGAGTGTTTATCATCCCCAGTTGGATGGGCAGTCCGAAAGGACCAACCAAACGGTTATTCAGGTCCTCTGGAATTCTATAAATCGCGACAAAACCAACTGGGATGAACAACTATCAGTGGCAGAAATAGCCATTAATGTCCCCATATCCGAAACCACACGTAAGTCACTCTTTCTATTGGATTTGGGAAGAGAAATAATAATTCCTCCCTCCATCAATAGGTATGCAGGTCATGAAGACCCCGCCATTTCGTTTGGAGCTCGCTTAGCCAGCCTGCTGAAGCAAGCCAAAGATAATATAAGGAGGGCTAATGAGAAGTACAAAAAACACTTTAACCGCAGGCATACGTATTGGAGATTAAAAAAGGTGATAAAGCAATGGTCTGGGCAGCCCGGCTACGCTCACTCACACAAAAAGGAACACAAAATATATAGCAAGTACATTGGGCCGTTTATATTAGATAAAATAATAAACAAAGTGTCTGCGGATGTGAGAATCCCACCTAAATAGGGAGGCCCCAAGTTACTGCATTGCTTTTTTTAAGAAATTTATAGAGAAAACAGAAAAAGGGAAAACCTACCAGGTCGGATAGCAGATTCACAGTTTCCCGATGTATATTGTGCGGCGAAACTATTGGATGTTAGAAGTAAAACACCAAGCTGCTATTTCTTAGTGAAATGGGTAGGGTACACAGATGCATCTTGGGAGCCCGAAAAAAATCTGCATAGATGCAGGGGGCTCATTAGGATTTTCTTTCAAAATAATAAAAAAAAAAACCCTCTCAAGCTAACACAATGCAGATGGGCTTACATGACAGACGCCTTGTTACGCTAGTAACGTGTTGCGGTATTTGCCAAGAGTTAAGAAACTGAATAACTTCTGTCAGGCAAATCCACATTAGGGCCGGGTGGGAATATAATGCAATTTAGTGCCTCAGGCGTCCTCATTTAGGCCCGAAGAGTGCAAAATCGAAACAGGTGCGAGGGTAAGGTGGTGGCACTATCTCTTAGCAGCAAACAGCTCTAAGAGAACACAGTACAGCTCTTGAAAGGTCGCTCTAAGGCGCGTCATAAATAAAAACAGCGGTAGCGGCGCATGTGCAAGCGAGGAGCTATGGCGCGAGTTTTGAGAGAGAAAGACGAGAGAGAAGTGAGTGAGATTTCATGGAGAAGAGAAGTCCCACCTGCCAGTTCAAATTTAGTATGCAAAAGTTAGCTGATAGAAAAAAAGAGTGAGAATCTAATTAATTGAGAACGGGACTGATAAGTTCGCTGCGCCATTGTTACCGTTATCTAACCATGAACGGACTTTTGCAGTGCATGAAGAGGGGAGCAGCAGTAACCAACAGGTGAGTTGCTCAACGAATTCCGTAAACATATTAGCGGCAACACGGCAGTACACTAGAAGGAAAGTGCATGGGACCCCACCAGCTCGTCATTCACATTCAGAGTTGAGGAGCATTTCGTCTAGCAGACTGCTGACATTTACTGAATTCACGAGCTTCAGTTGCAGCCAGGAACAAGCTGACAGTTACGAGTTCAGCATAGAATTGGGAGTGTGGACGCCTTCCCCTGTCAAGTCACGAGACAACTGTTTCCAGTGAGTAGTCTACGTGCAAGGAGTGCCCAGCTGATCAGTACAGATATTTCCAACAAGAGAAAATCTCAATGAAGCAAGCCCAGGGGACATGGTAAATCTAATCATGCCCTGGGGAATTCGAGTCTTTGCAGCTGAGGATTTAGGAGCAATTTGCCACAATTAAGAAGAAAAAATCCAATTTAGCAAAGCCTTTAACGCCTAGCGTATCCACCTTCTGGTGCGGTTCTTTGGTTATGTTGCGAGGAAACCTGGGAACAACGGCATCCATGTTTTCTCTAGCTTCTACACAAGAATTTGGTGTAGCATTAGAGCACGGAATCAAAGAGGGTAATTTCCTCTCTGCAAACTTTTAACTATGCAGTATGGTTTTAGTCACAATTGTCAGTATTGTCTGTGGATCCAAGTGGGCCACAGAAGATTCTTGTAAATCAAAGAGATACTTATTTTTTAAAGTAATATTAATTGCAAATATTTTCTTACTATCGGTTTTACTTGTTTTTCCATTAGAAAATTTTATTTTACTTTATTTACACTTATACCATTTCTTTGTGTTTATTAAAGTTATTGTTAAATACATCTGACTGTGTTATGTTTCTTATTAGCAAATGTTTCCACTGCTTACATACTATCCTCTTCGTGACAATAAGGCACATCGAGGAGTACTTGGTTGACACCCAATTTAGATATAAGATGTCAACACGCGATGCGATAGCAACACTACATTTAATTAGAGAACGTTTTGTAAACATGTACCGAAATGTGTATGTGGCCTATGTCGACTACACGAAAGCCTTCGACCAAATTGACTGGCACAAACTCTATCAGTTACTGCAAGACTTTGGCTGCCCACAGAAAACTTCTGCTACTCATCTTTGACATCTATAACAGACATAAGGCAATACTCAGACTGCAGATCGAAACACCGACCCAGTACGAATTCGAGGAGGGATTAGGAAATGCTCCCCGCTCTCACCATGCCTTTTCAACGGATATGCAGAACTAATACTAACTCAAGCACTAAGTAACACAAAATATGGAGTATCAGTTGCAGGATGTATGGTCGCTGATCATTAAATTTGCTAACAACCGGGTTTTAATAGCCAGTAGTCCACTAACATTGCAAGAATAAATTGATCGAGTCAACCATACAGCAGGTTTGGTTGATTTGTTTGGTATTAACGTCCTTTTTAACTGCTATGGTCATTTCAGGATGGCGTTATAGAGGCCATAAATTTTGCTCGCAAGGGTCCTTTAACGTGCAGCCGGCAAATGACTACACGGAACTAATGGGTATAGTTCCCTTCTGAAGGATTTCTCAGTGTCCCTAAAGTGTCCCTCAGGATCCCTAAAGTGCGTGATCTCAGGATTTTCCCCTGAAAAATCCTCGTCATCCTCGGCCAGAATCAAACCTGTGTACTCGGGGAAGAATAGCAAATGAATGAAAATAGAACAAAGATAATGAGTTCGGAAAAAATAATCACGTCGTTTTACCACCCAAATCGACGACCACCAGCTCCAACAGGTCTCATCGTTCAAATGTCTAGGCAGCACGATTACAAAAGGTGACAGATGTAATCAGGAGATCAGAACACGTGTAGCAATAGCGAAACCAGCACTTCACTCAAAACAGAAGCTGCTTATAAACCGATGCTTTTCCGAAAATCTACGTAAACGGCTGATCAAGACCTATGCTTGGTCACTAGTTCTGTATGGATCGGAAACTTGGATCATAATCAAGTAGGACCAAAAAAGATTTGAAGCGTTAGAGAAGTGGTGCTGGCGTGGCATGAAAAGAATCACTTGGACTGAAAAAATACGTAATGAGGAGGTACTGCAGCTGATTGGAGAAGAAAGGCATTATTAAAGCAATTAAAATTCACAAATTAAAATGGATGAGACATACGATCCGGTATGGAGGAGTACTGCGAGACGTGATGGAGGGCTATGTTCAGGGAAAGAGACAACGGGGACGACCCCGGATCACATGGGCCGTGCAGCTGGTGAAGGACGCAGGATGCACAAATTAATGGAGAGCTCAAATAAAAAGCGTTTGAGCAAAAGACATGGTAGGCACCCTGGGTAGGGGCGAATCATTCTGAGTACTGATATACTGATGATGATGATGAATTATCTTAAAATTTATGTGTATAATGCACCTTGTCAATTTTTTCTTTTTTTCTTGAGTGCTACAATATACAGGGTGTTTCTAAATTATGTAAAATAAATTTAGTGACATTTTCTTCAGATCAAAAGAAGACGAAAATGTTCTATAGTACTTGGTCTGGAAACAATTTATTTACGCGATACAGCCAACTAAACCCGTGGCTCCAAATTACAGGAATTGTTCAAAGTGCCCGCCACCAGCTCGCATGCACGCTTCGGCTCGTTGCATGAGCGACCGTCTGATGTCATGGAAGTGTTCGTCGCCAGCATTACGAACGGTTTGGCATGCATTTTCAATTCGTTGTCGCAGATCCATAATGTTAGGAACTTCTGTGCTGTAGACGATCGTTTTCACATGACCCCACAGAAAAAAGTCCAAGGGATTAAGGTCAGGTGATCTTGCAGGCCAGGCTACCAGTCCACCTCGACCTATCCACCGATTCGTCTATGCAGCATTAAGGCTGAAATGTGCTAGTAGATAAGGACTTGATCAGGTCGCATATTAATGAGGTGGGCGTGGTCTAATTCAGCCAATCAGCGTGCAGTATTCACGTCACGTGACCACCCACCCCCTCCACCCCTTCTGACGTCACAGACGTTCAGCCAATCAGTTTGCAGTATTCGTACCATGTGACCACCCATTCCCTCCACTCCTTCCTGACGTCACAGGCGGCCATTTTTGGGTCACGTGATGGGTCTTCCCATGACGTCACAGCGGACGAATTCAACCAATCAGCGTACAGTATTCGTGTCACGTGAGGATTTTTGAGGGTTTGTCCTTTTTGGTGTGGTCCTCTATTTTGGGTGTGGTCTTTTTTGGGCGTTGGTTCCTTTTGGGCGTTGGTCGTTTTTGGGCGTTGGTGGCCTAAGGCTAAAATGAAATTAATTTCTTCATCCTCTGATGTACCCCTGAGCACCAGCACCAGTGTGGCAGATAAGAGGGGTTCTGAGGCTCTCAGCAAAATCCACTTAGGTGATTCTGTCTTACAAGTGAACACCTGTTGACGCCCTTAAATACCCACCTAAATGAGTAGGGGTTGGTATACTGGCACATCAAATGGATTATCTAATTACTAATTCACTATTGTTTCTCGGGTAACCAAATTTTTTCCAAGCTCTTTTACAGTTTCTTCTAAATAAAACGACTGCTGTTTAAAGGTGTATTGTTTTGTTTTTAATTTTCAACTAATTGCTACATTGTTTCAATTGACAAGTGTGCATTTCTTCTCAGGGTTGAACCTGGTTGAAATGTTAAATAAAAATACAAATGTCACATTTCTCAATGTTGCTGAGAACTTTGGCTCGCAGAGGTTGATAAACGCATTGTTTGATTCCCCAACCTCGCGATATTCAATCACCCACCCCCCTCTCTCTCTCTCTCTTTCTCCCTCCTCCTACATAATCAATACATGTTTGAAAAATGTTGTTTAAAATTGTATTCTACAAATTGTTTTCGCTCTCTCTCTCTCTCTCATACAGTATACAACTTTTCTGTTCACATATAGTATTAGGATACGAGAGTGATATGCTTCGTACTCTTTATAGTGCACACGTCTGTATTCAATTTAAAGCTATGGTCACATGCAATGATTTTAACATCATTCGTCACAAGTCGTTAAGTTCTTAAAGCCACGCATTTGTTGGTTTGTTATACAGTTTGAATTTTATAATTTTTCCTTAATAAAGGTTGTACGTGGACTGTGCTTTTGTTTTGCGTCACTCTACAATTCACGAGTTGATGACGTTAGCGTGTGATTCCTGGGGTAGGCAATCACGTCCACATTGCTTCTCGGGCATGCTTTCTCAATGGCGTGTCCTCGATGGCTTGTTTTTCTGTCTAATTACACTAATTTTTACTTTTTAAAGATTTGTCATGGGGTGTATGTTCGTTTCACTGCCCTTTTACGATGTGTTGCAAGGTGTTAGATGTTGCACCTGTGTTTGCTCAAGCGTGGATGGTGCTGGCTGCTAGGCCACGGAC
Source organism: Rhysida immarginata (assembly GCA_023313115.1). Taxonomy (NCBI): domain Eukaryota; kingdom Metazoa; phylum Arthropoda; class Chilopoda; order Scolopendromorpha; family Scolopendridae; genus Rhysida; species Rhysida immarginata. Next base: position 419,811 of record JAHWFO010032465.1, read on the forward strand.
GCTGGGGCGTTCTTGTTCAGCGCGTTCGCTCAGGGTTGCATTGTTCACGTGTTTGCGTTTGCTTAAAAACACTGTGTCTTCAGCCAAAGATATATGTGATATGTTTTTCTGTACTTTGTTAGGCTTATCCTGCTCTTTCATCGTTTTGTCTTTGTTTTTCTCCTAATTAAATTCTCACCCGCTAACATATTTGCACACAGTTGATGTCGAGGTGTTCGCACGGGGCCTAATAGCGGTGTACAGCGACGTCAGTCACTACTTTTGACGCGCAGGCTAATTCAAGCTAAAATTCTACGTATCTGACAATTCAGGGTATTTGAAATACGTTCGTTTGTGATGCATTGACGTTTTTGCATTACTTTCAGAGTTTTTTCATCTAATTAAAATCTGTCATATTAACAAAACAAAAACGTACGTACTTGTTATCACACAATTCAGCAAGGCTAGGCTTAGCGTGTTCGCGAGGAGTACAGCACCGTTTGACACTACGGTCAGTGTTCAAGCTATTCCGGGCTAAAATTCCTTGCATTTTCTAGCACAGGTATGCGATATACGTTTTGCTTATGATACATTGGTGTTCCTCCATTCGTTTTCATGCTTTTTTCCCGATTAAATTAAAGCCTGTCCTATTTATAAAGGGTTACAGCATTTTGCTAATGTAAAATGCAGTGTTTCAATTTTAATACAATAGCATTATTGTTTTACATGTTCGGTAGGACTTGTTCATTTCTTAGCTCTCGCGGTCATTCGCTATCTTGGAAAATTTATCTCCACATTTCCATATCTCTGTTTTTTCTGTTTTGCATTGATTTCTTATAAAAATAATTACAAATAATATTGATAATGATGATGAAAAATTTACAGGTTTACTATTTACTGATTGCCTATTATTCCCTATAATTTTAACTGACATGCTTTAAAATTAATCAAAATAAAACAAAATTCTGACTTTAATTTTATTGTATTTAGGCTCGTGCAAATGTTAAATTTTCTAAGTTAATCTGCATTGCATAATAAACGTTTAAGTGCAAATTTCGCTTTTAAGGTATTACCAAGTTTACATTTTTGAGGGGCACAGGTCAATAGTGTTACTTATTAAAGCAGGCTTCATTACTCTTATTTCTATTGTTTGGTTGTTTTGGGCTGTTTTGTTAGTAGGCAAGATAGCGAAATTGTAAGATAGGGGGAGAGTTTAAGGTCTTCTCTTTCCTCGTTTTGTTTTAGTGGATCATAGGTCTATTGTATAAGCAGGTCGCTCAGTCGCTTACATATCCTTCCTCCTAATTTCTGCCCGCACTTGGCGTGGCAAACGCATTGTGAACCGACTCAAACAATGCCCGCCTGCAGCTGTGAACACCGAAGGTTGCTTTTAGCAACACACTGCTTTGTTGACTAAGAAAGGTTAATGTAAGGATAGCACCAATAGACAGATAATAGCGAGCCTATCTATCCATCGATGACCCCAATCTGACTAGATGCATTCGTTTCGGGCCTCGTTACTCTTTCGACTGAAATTTTGTTTTAATCAAATTTTTTCGTTCTCTTTAACATCAAGTTCCTGTTTGTTATTCTTGCGTTTCCGTCCACGTGAGTCTGTTTGAAAAAAGAAAATTGTCTTTCAAGGGTTCCTTTGTTAGCCGACAAGCCCTACCTCTTAGTGAGTTGTTGCTTTTATGTGAATTTAAGCTAAAATTATGTGTTTAAAATTATAAAATTTCCCGTTTTTCAACACTATCGAGGTTACGCGGAATTCTCTTTACTAATATACGTCTGAAATGATTTGCTGTGATCGTTAAAAATGCAGCATTTCTTGCTGTTTCAATTCGATATGGTTAACCTTATCTTCATCTCTTTCTCTCTCTCTCTCTCTCTGTGTATCTCTCTATCTCTGTCTCTCTCTTTCTCTTTCAAAGTTTCTTCTTCCTTAATATCTCGTAAATACAAATGCTAAATGACATTTTTCCTCAGGTATTTGTCAACGCATACAATTATACAATGCTTATGCAACAATTCCGTTTCTCTTTTGACACAAGTCACACTTGCACGTATTTTTATTTATTTATTTATTTTTTTCTGTATTTCTGTGCTGATTTCTGTAAGGGTGACGTGAGCTGAGGCATAGTTCAAATACACGTTTTCCTATTAATGTTAGGGGTTCGCACGGGTTAAGGCAACCATTCGCACCTCTTCTTTTAAGTTTCTCTGATTTTTTATGATGATTTCATTTACTCTCGGCGTTGGTGAACGTTCAAATACGTTTATATCCGTTACGGTTCACCAGACATTTGCGCCTGCATTCGTACTAACAGTGTGTATACATTTCGACAGCAGCAGATTATCTGATATTGTTAAAAGATTGCTCTCCTGAAATTAATTAAACACAGTTGTCAATTCTTCAATTCAACTATACTTTTTACTTTTGGGCCGAAACTTAGGATATTTTATCTTCTTTGCTGTTGTTATTTCAACAGTATACGTAAAGGTGTAAGCAGTGGGTTCCTATAAACAAATTTGTACATAACTATTCTCAGCCACTCGGGCTGTGTGTACGGTGTCTGGCATGAACAGGGTTGCAGATCCCCTACTAATGGTGTTTTGAGGTAATCCGTGTTAAAAAATAGTCGTGTCTTCCAGTTAGGCTATGTGAAATATGTTGCCTCATTAGTTTCAAGGGTTATT
>JAHWFO010032465.1:452489-531972 GCA_023313115.1 Rhysida immarginata
TGTTCGTTTTTTTTCAAACACAGAAATTATCAATAATTGAAAGGTTATGTCAATTACCAGTGAAACTACATATCTGGGTTCTAGTAGTTGACGGTGGGTTAAAACAGTTAACAAATTGGTCATCAGAAATTCTGTTAATACTAGAAGTAATGTCCACTGATTACACAAAAAGGTTCAGGTAAAATTAGTAACAAATATTGCATAACATTCATGAAATAAATTCAAGTAATCAACCCCTCACGTAGTGATTCATTGCAAGGTTTTTTCGACTCGGTAAGGCATTGAAAAATCAAGATGTGTTTGCGGCCATAATAGGGAGCAAAGTTCCTAGTTTTCTTGCTATTCTGGGAAGCCTAATACATTGTTTAATACGAGGTGGCAACACTAGTCCCTTTTCTTAAATTATTACTTTATTAAAAGCTTTTAAATCGTGAATTGTCAATTACTGGTGCACTGTCAACTACTGGTACATCTACCGTACTCTGTTCAATGAAAGTTAGAGTGGGCGTATCCAGTTAAACTTCCTATTTCAATTGTTAGACATTGTTGATTCTATTTTAGCAACAATGCCTATAATTGAAATAGGAAGTTTAATTGGACACGCCCACTTCAACTTTCGTTGGATAGAGTATAATAATATAAAGAAAATAAATATATTTATAAATTAAAACTTTTTAATATGATATTATTTTATTAATTAAATTATACAACTCTTTTATTATTTAATAGATCATACATTTTATCACATGAGTTGTCTAAAATTTGTGGACACACAGCATACGGAGCTGTTTCATCATAGTAGAAAATGCATTGTAGTAAATGACTATATTCTCTTTTTCACTGTGAAATAATCTGTTTGGCCAATAACAAAAATGAATTATTAAATACCTAAATTTCTGAGTCCTAAAGATCACGTTGTTTAATTGGCTTTTTTGCCTAACTTTTATTATTATTAAATAAAAACTTTCAATACTCAGAAAATGTATATAAATTGGTATGATCGCCAATAATACACTGCTTGACAATTGCTAAGGAACAGCAACATTTTTGTGCCAAAAAATAAACGTTTAGTAACGTATTACAGTAGACGTATTACAGTGAATTTATAAATACAAAATGACATGGAATATGAACTATGGAAACGAACACAATGCCAAAAGCAGAAGAGGTATCATGAAGCATCAATGAATGACTAAAGAAAAATGTGAGACAGTTAGTAGTTAATATGGCCTCCTTGAACCGCCATGCATGTTTTGCATCTATTTGGCATGCTTCCCACCAGACTTTTGAGAAGAGCAGTCGGGATCTTATCCCGTTCTTTCTGTAACGGTTGTCAGTTTCTGCAGCGTTCTCGGACGGACGTGGGTCCTTTGTGCCACACGTCTACCAAGAGCGCCCCAGGCATGTTCTATGGGATTGAGATCCTGGGAGTATGCGGGCCACTGCAAAGGCTTGATAACCTCATTCTCAAGAACATCTGATACCACGTTCGCCCTGTGTAGACGGGATCGTCGTCCATGAACACAAAGTGTGGACCAACAGCTCCACGGAAAAAACGAACGTGATCTACAAGATGCTCCATGCAATACCGTGCTGCTGTAAACGACCCTCCTGCATAGATGTGAAGGGGGCGTTCTGGCATCATGCATGATGCCATCCACACCATGACTCCTTGACCAAAACGTTGCACTTCCCGAACGTCTTGTTGGTGATAACGAGTTCCCTTCTCACGCCAGATCAGTTAATGCCCAGAATCACTCTGCATAGTGAACCGAGACTCGTCGGAGAACATCACCATAGGCCGCACTTGATCGTCCCAAACACGATGCTCATTACAACACTCTAATCTCTTCCGTCGATGGAGTGGAGATAGTGAAATGCATTTGATAGGATTCCATGCATACAGCCCAACATCATTCAACCGACGGAAATGGTTGTGGCAGAAACATGAGTGCCTATAGCAACGGCTAGATCTGTGGCTATCTGTGCGGGTGTCTTGTTTCTTCCTCTTTTTGCTGAAAGGGCTATGCTACGATCCTCCCGAGTGGTTGTGTTCCTTTGACGACCACCCCTATGCACACTTAAAGCGGATCCTCTGGTGGCAGCAGCAGTTTTCAAACAAAAAACAACACTTTTTTCAACGCCCATTGATCGCGCAACTTCAGTCACACTTTGCCTGCCTGAAGCCGTCCAACAGCTCGTCCACAATCGTAATCACTCAAATGATATCTTTGCGGCATTCTGCAGACGATATGGGATAGAGGGACTGAAAATTTACAGTAATTTTTTGCAAAATACCTGCACGTGTATCCTCCCTAACACTCCACGGCTACTGATTTTCACTGAACCACCGCTCATTGGGCATGACTTTTATTCAAATTATGCAAATCGAACAACAGAGTAGGAACCAATGTTTTCACGCGTTTTGCATTACTTTCCACCGCTCCTAAATAGTGGAATGTAAATGTTTGTTAGCTATTGTCAAGGTTTGTACTACTGCTACTTCAAGCCATCCACGCTTGTGATCACTAAATTAACTATCTCGGCACCTAAATTATAAGAACTCAATGTACACTGATCGGCCAGATTATTATTACCACGTTTGTAGGCCAGTTAGATATGATTGCTTACTATGACAGTAGAAATGATTCCTTTTCGAAGATATGGGTAAACGACGTGATTTAACGACTTTTGAATTTGGGATGATTGTTGTTGCTCGGAGCCATGGAGCGATTATCAGCAAAACAACTGCATTCGTTAAATGTTCAAGTGCAGCTGTTATTAAATGGTCTAAAGACTGCAGCGTCAGCTGGAAAACTGGGTCTGAACGTGCGAGTTGTGGCCGTCTGCGACTAGTCAGTTTGGGCAGAACCGTGACCAAAGAGAGAGGAGGCATCCGCATTGAAATGTATAGTGGCCGGCAGGAAAGAAAAAGGAAAATGGGGCTTGCATAATAGAAACAAAAATCATTCAACCACTTAAAAACGGAAAGAAAACGGGGCATTACTTATTACTGATACCAGGAATAAGTAATATCCCATTTATTGTTATTTTCTGATTGGTTGACTGATATTTTTTTTGCATTTACACATGCGCCAGTTTCCTTTTTCTTTCGTACCGGGCACTATAATACACAGTTACATCATTTGGTTTTCGTATTTCTACCAATAAAAAAGCTTGAATTTCCAACAAGACAATGCACCAAGTCATGTGCTCGTATACTGCACGAGTGGTTTCAAGAATATGAGGGAGACTTTATCTTGCTAACGTGGCCCCCATAATCACGAGATCTCAATCCAATTGAGTATTTGTGGGACGATGTTGAGCCATCAGGCAGGTGGTTCCACAACCATCAAATCTCACATCGGGCATTGTGCCATATTACTCGCATCATCTTCCAACATCTCGTGGAGTCCATTCCAAGAAGAATTGCCAGAGTATTGAAGGCAGAAGGCGGCCCAGCAAATAACTGACAGGGTGGTCATAAAAATCTGGCTAGACAGTGTATATATTTAATTTTCACCAGCCCAAAAAAGAAAGAATATTAAGAAAGGAAAAATAAAAGCAAATTAAAAGAATTTGAAACAAGTAGAGTCCAGATTATGTTTTCTCACGTTCCAGCTAATGGCTAGAGAACGACGGTGCCTGAAGTTTTTTACCCGCCGGAAGCAACTATCACATAGGAGCGTGCTTCGCCCACCAATAAAAGGGTATATTAGTTACTTAAAAATTAGCGGCGACACCGCTTAGCAATGACAATAATTTTTACATAAGTATCAAATTTTCCGAGCCTCGTTCGTCCGCGGCTTTCAAAAGTAATAATTTACCATTTCTGACAGAATTCACACAGTCATAGAAACAAGATCCATGTCCGATAAGAAAGCATAATTGATTTGCGTAAGTGCAGGGTCACCTGCAAAATATTGCGCAGTGGAATAATAAGATAACGATACCAATTGTAGGGTTATGCACGTAAATGAAAAGATTTGATTAGTAACATTAAATGAAAAAGTAATGAGAACTAAAAGTCATTAAACTATGCAATATACACAAGATAAAGGTAAATCAAAATTAAGCTTAATGATACTTCGCAATTCATTCTTTACTTTGAAAGAGGGACAATTCAAATAATAGAAATCGTGCAGAATTGTTTAACAGTAAAGTTATACAAATCCAATGCACGCGGAATTTGCAATTTTAAGTAAATCTTATAAATGAATGGATATTATAAGAGAAAAGGACGAGACAAAAAACCCTGGAATACAATAAATAATAGTTATTAAATACAAATGAAAAATAAATAAGAATTAAGAAAATAATTAATAAATAATAAATAAAATCAAAATAAAACTAGAAATATAAAATCAAATAAAAAGCTGACGTTTCGGATAGAGACTATCCTTTATCAAAGCAAATAGGATAATTCTCTAAAAGCAATTAGAATATTAGAGAATTATCCTGAAGTTATGAAAGGTGTACTAACGGACGGGTTTATATATAGTTTACATAGGGAATAGTAATACGGTATTGGCTGAAAAACAAGAAGAGAACAAATGAGATTATTTAGAAGACAAATGTTCCCGGTTGCCTACAAAAAAATTTCCTGACTGTTACAAAAAAATCGGAACACTCGGGGAATCATAAAATCGAAAATTTTGAAGAATGTCAATAATAATCTTTCATGATAGCCTTTTTTAGTCTGCTGAATGATCATGAAAAATCAAGGGAAATTCAGGGAATTTTACAAAATCTTTTAGCTAGGCACCCTATCATTCCTAACCTTTGTTATAATTTTAATTTCATATGTGTTATCCTATTGAATTTTTCTCGCCGCCATCCTATTTATTCCTATTTGCCCTTCGTCCTGCCCTTTCCTAACACGTCTTTTAATTAATCTCATTTGTTCTCTTCTTGTTTTTCAGCCAATACCGTATTACTATTCCCTATGCAAACTATATATAAACCCGTCTGTTAGTACACCTTTCATAACTTCAGGGTAATTCTCTAATATTCTAATTGCTTTTAGAGAATTATCCATTTTGCTTTGATAAAGGATAGTCTCTATCCGAAACATCAGCTTTTTATTTGAGTTTATATTTCTAGTTTTCATTTGATTTTATTTATTATTTATTAATTATTTTGTTAATTATTATTTATTTTTCATTTTTATTTAATAACTATTATTTAAATCTTATAAATAAAATGCTAACTCTTCCTGCTCCATGCCAGTTTCCATAGATACGAGCAATATTACAACCTTCATTGTTTCCAATTAATTCAAAAACTCTGATTGTTAAAATCCAAAAATTGCATCCGGCAAAAAAGACTATTCGCGGGTTTAACTGCTCACAAAATGGCAGATGTACTGGTGAACGGCATGCGTTTATCATTGTCAGCGACAGCGTTTATCATTGTTAGTATTAGATCTCGACAATGGTAAAAAAGCGTGCCGCGAATAAAAAAAATCTAATCTTTTTTCGTAGGTACGGTTCAAAAATATATTGTCATCTTAGATTTAACTACTGTATATACGAGTACAAAAACTGACATTTAAAAATAGCACACTGTCTCACTATTCTGTCTCACTATATGAAAAATGGTGCAAGGCAGTGTGACACATATCACTACTTTTTCACCTCCGCCCCGTTAAGTAGTCTCCGACTCCGCACGCGTAGTGCTCAAAAACATGAAACACCTTTTCAGTTTCATTTTAGCCTCTATTGATTCAGTGTCTTTTTACACACTTTTATTGAACTTCGCTTGTTTGTGTGTTTGTGCCAAATTTGTAATCAACAGTTTGGCCACTTCCTGATTACCTACAGCTCTACAACACTCTCCAACGGCGTTTTATCGATTACAATGCATGTTTCAGTCGTTAGTTTCATTAGTCTTATATTTATTTCTAAGTTATTTAATTTTTAAATTTAATATGTATGCAATGCAATCATTACGTAACAACTGCCTGTATTGTTGTATATTGTTATCGTTGTTAACTGTCGCATATAATTGTTGTTAATCTTTGATCATCAATGCTAGCTAAGTTTTGATTGCAGCATCTTTGTGGAGAGGATTGTTTATGATTAGCCAGCGTAATGTATTGTAAACACTTTCCCCAGTTACAGACGTAGCTGACTGGGCAGACTTCCAAAGTTTTCTTGGTTTTGTAGGGATCATATAAAAGCTTATTTTTTTTGAATAAAGACTAAAAGGAATAAAATAAAATATAGAAAATAAAAATTTTAAAGCACACACTTTAACCTAAAAAAAGTGAAGTAAATAGTAAAAAAATCTTTTTTTTTTTAAAACAAGGTAAAAGTGTGGTGGCACGTTTATTATTAATTCTAAAAAGAAAATACATAATTATAAAATAAACGTGAAAAATTAATTTTTTTTGTTTTAAAATATTGTGGTCGTGCAATATGCCACAAAATAGTCTGTCATAGGAATTAAGCAATGAGGGAGGTAAAATAAATAGACCGACGAGCCATTTTCAATAAAGAGCAAAGCTTACATCTAACAATGGTACAGGTGTTTTTGTATTACATTATAACTGTCAAATTGACAGTAGTGACTTTGTCACATTATAACTTAACACATTGTGTTAGTATCGCTCTCAAATTAACATTGACTTTTGTACTAATGGCAAAACTGTCAGATATTACAATCCTGTCAAAAATAACAGTTCTGTCACAGAAAAAAAATTTTTAAAATAAAATCGAACTTATAGTTTTCACTGTTGTGGTAACCATTGTACGCCAGGCTGTGTCTGATAGTGAACTGTGATGATTCGTTGTAAAAAACTTGAGCTAGGAAAGAAAGCCAAACTGCCTGTTTTGAAATCCATCGTTGTCCCCATTCTCATCTATGGTCATGAGTCTTGGGATATGACCGAAAGAGTGCCAAAATAAAATCCTGGGAAGTTTGGCAGGTGTTTCATATGAGATAGTGTTCAGTATCGCTATAAGGCAGTCTTTAGTTGTTGAGAGGGCTCATGAATGGATTCTGCGAACTGTCTTCCTAGACAATTGCTGTTATCCAAGTCGGTGGTTACATAAGAAAGAGACCAAGGGGTCAGCCTAGAACTAGATGGCTAGACTATATAGTGCATCTGGGCTCGAGTCGCTTAGGCATTACCATTGAGGACATGCGCCTGATGGCATAAATTCTCGAGCGCTGCCCCCGCGAGCTTACGGATAAGCAGGTCTGTAAACTAGATAAGAAAACATTTTCAGCCTCCCTTTCATATAGGCAGTGACTTGTTTACTATTGGTCGTGAAACAATTCTCACAAACCTATCACAGACGATATTTTATAATTAAAATCGAATTTACAGATTGACCTGTTGTCGTACCATCGTATGACTTGCTTTATTACCAGTATTTTAAATAAAATGCTAGCTCCTCCATCTCCATGCCTGTTTCCATAGTGACGAGCAAAATTACGACTTTCATTCTTTCCAACAAATGAAAAAACTAATTGTTAAAATCCAAACCGACAAAAAATATTGATGAGATATTAATATCTAATTCTAATCCGAACAGTTTTCTCACCACAGTCGACTTACCTGAACAGGTTCTGCATTCTGAGTTTGTGGTACCTATCACGCTGACCACTTCAACTTGCTGTTTGGACGCCTCCTCTAAAGTTTTGGCTTAGCATCCGATAACCCAGCTACTGCAAGATCATAACGCAGCTCCTTTAGGATCTAAAGCCTTCTCCACTTTAGAATTCATCCAACCAAGTGAAAGAACAGCAAATGATTTGGACTGATGAATCTTTATATCACTTTATTTGATTATTCCTACTTACCTTGTTCACAAGAAACTTTAGAAATTTCTAGCTGATTAATTAAAAATTATCTATTCAATATCACCCCCCCCCCTCATTGCTCTGTGATTATTACACAAAAATCCTTGACAGCATATAATACACATGAAATAATTTGTGTTACATGAAAAGAACCAGAAACTGTCTACAATTTAGTCATAACACTACAAATGTTTAATGTGCACCCCTAAATTATAAGCAGATCTGATATAAGTTATTAGCGGATCTGATGAATTCTAATGGATACTGCACCACCTGCGCATATAATCGAGTTAAACGCTACTGTGTTAACAATCTCGTCACTGACTGGTTGTCCGAATATAAATAAGTGTTTGGACTTGCTGTAAATAACATCTGCAGTGACGTGCCACAAAGGCCACAGCCAACATCTTTTTGGCATAAATGGAATAGCTGCGTTCATCTGGCCTGAATCTTCTAGATTTAAAAGCAATGGGCATCAGCTTATCCAAATACTATTGTAGCCTATTGCCTCATCTGAGGCGTCACACATTATGTGTAACAGACGTTTCCTATCAAATAATTAAGTATGGGTGGCTGCATAAAGCCCTTCTTTAGTGTCTTAAGTGCCTTTTCTTATTTGGTGCCCCATATGAACTTTTCATCCTTGCGTAGCATATCATATAATGGTTTGGCTATTACGGCCCATCTTTATTTAAATGTGTGGTAAAACTGGATCGTGCCTATAGACGCACGCAACTGCCTCGGTGATGTTGGCCTGGGCCACTCTTTGATGGCCCTCATTAGTCTCTCCTTGTATCTTTTTCCTATTGCTGAGAATTGGAAATCTAGATAATTAACCTTCGTGACGCCAAACGCGCATTTACTCTTTTTTGAGGAAGAATCTATGCTGTTGTATTCTCTCTAGGACTCTACGCGTCCTTTTGTGCAATGCCGACAGCGTAGGAGCGAATACCAGCACATCATCGAAGTACACTACGGCCTCTTTATTGAGCAGCCTCCACAAAGCTTCATTCATTGCCTTGGTAAACGTCAAAGCTGCTCCCTTGAGGCCGAAAGGCATCACCTTGAATTCAAATGAACCTTAAGGCATTTTGAACGACGTGAACTTCGTATGCGCTGGCTTCACTCTAATTTGATGGTATGCCTGAAGAACGCCGATCTTCGTAAAATAACGGGCGCCTTTTAGTTTATCAGAGTGTATGAGGTATGGCGTAATTATTGTCGTAGGTCATCTTATTTAGCTTACGATAATCTGCGCACATACGAAGCTCACAGTCCTTCTTGACTACAAATAAAACTGGGGAAGAGAAGGAAGAGGTTGAGGATATTATGAGATGCTTACTTAATAGCTTTGTGATCGCACACTCTAGCTCCTCTTCCTCGTCTTTGTAGAATGGTTATAAGGGCGAATTGAAAGGTACAAATGTCTGCTCAAAGAAGATCTCATGCTGCATGGACCTTGGAGGTGGCAGTCCTTTGGGCAGCTCCTCTTAGAACACTTCCTCGAATTCTTTCATTAAATTCTGGAATGATGGATGACATGTATTATTATTCACAATATTCCCCCTTCCTCACTTTGTTTTGCCCTTAGAAGATATACGGGTACCTCTGGCTGGGTCTCTAATATGTGGCATAGCCCCGAGTCAGATATAGCTGCCATCTCTTGATCTTTCCAAGGCAGCAGCCAAACTTTTTTTCCTTGCTAGCACAACACTACCAGTTTGAAACCCCATCGAAAGCTAGCTTGCCTTTTTGGATCCATTTCATGCCCAAGATATTATGAAAATTTCCAATATGAGCAATGTTAAAGTTCAGTTAATCGGCCTTTTTACTGGTACCAACATGGCCTATTTCATTATCGTAATTGTCCTTTCATCTGCGAAGGATGCCAATTTGTTTTGATTTGAAATATCAGTGAATTTAAGATAAGGCCGATTGGCTAGATCCTTTTCAGGTAGCTTGCAAGTGCTCCAGGATCCATGAGCACCTTGCACTTGGTTCTTTTAATCAGCATCTGTATAACATAAAGATCGGTGCTGACATCTCGGTGAATAAAGTTAATTTGCTCCTTCTTATCAGTTTTCCTTTTGCTCTTGCAAAATTTGGTAATGTGCCCCAATCTTCCGCACTGGAAACATTTTACTACACAATTTCCCCGTTTACTATTCAGGTTTCTACCAGTGGGCTGAACTGTGTCTACTTGCATAGGTTCGGCCCTACAGCCTTCTGGCAAGTTCATGAGCTCTAAAACATTTCTCCACAAACTCAATGGCTTTGTCTAGCAAAAGCCCTGACTTCATTCTTAATTGGGCTGCAAGCTTTTCAGGAATGGCTTGAAGGAAGAAATGCAATTTTTCCGACTGGGAAGAATCTGTTAGCCCATTAGAGAAATCTCTAAATTTCGTTAGTAATTTTAGTTCGGCTCGACTAGTCATCTGAGATCTGAGTTTGTCCACTGGTAAACGTGTTTGTCAACATGGTGGTGAACCTACTCCATGACATGAGCAAATTCACTGGTAATACCACTGTTATCCAGCTAGCGGCAGCCCCTTTTGGTTATGCCAGCACTATTTGGGCGCAAAAATCCAAGAGCACGCCTTTACATGAGGTGATAAGGGCAAACTTTTTAATACATTCTTCCGCGTCCTCCTTGGGCGTGCCTTAAAAAAAGGGAAATTGTAGCTGTGTGCTGCATCATGCAGAGGAATGGGCTGTAAGCATTGAACTGCCTGAATGAGGGCATTAAAATGAGGCAAGTTACTTGCTGCCCCATTATTCGGATCCGGCGGCTGTGTTTCCATTGGTTGCTGCATGATAATTACAACCTCTTCTTTCTGGCACTTTTTCAATGACTCCTAATTTTAAATGAAGCCCTTGTTCTGCAATAAAGTATATGCTCTGCTATGAACGCACTGAAGTAGAAATCTCACTCACCACAATTCAACACGCTCACCCAGAACACCAATGAATGCTGCGACAATTCTTTCTATAGGCCAGTGCTGAAACTCTCTTGTGAAGAGCGAACAACAAAAAAAAAACATCCAAAGCTCGCTAGACCCCGGCCTGTAAAACCGTTCCACACGATACTAATACTCACTATTGGAACAGGGACAGGGCAAAAATACATGCAAAAAATTAGCAAATAGATAACCCCGGGTCGTAAATCCTTTCACACGAAACTAACACTCACTAAATCCGGGTCTGTAATCTTTCTACGTGATGCTAACACTCGTTAAACCCCTGACTGTAATCTTTCAGCGGCATAATGTGAAAAACTCGATCTATGGCGGAGAGAGACTTGGCGAAGGCGATACGAAATGGAGAGGCTCCTGGCTTCGTCGTGGCTACGGTGGTTGCTGTCGCTGTCTGGCGGGTGAGAAGCAGAGGGAATTCCGGGCAACACGCCGAACTCCGTAGCGGAATCCATGGCGAGTTTTCTGTCGGGAACACTTTATCAAAAGTTCAACTAGCACATGTTCCATGCGACGCTGGACTCACCGCGCACGCACTCGAAGGGAGCACTGCGTTCTCCTCTTTGGTAAATGCCTTGAGAAATGGCTTTCTTTTACTCGCACTTGAATCCAGTAAGGATCTTGGAAAATTTTCATTTTCTAATGAAGTCTGGAAATTTTGTTGCACCAAGCTTCGTCTTTCCATTCCCGGGTCAAAATCCTTGATTCTCATTTCCCGCCTTGCCATAATGCCTTTGCCCAATCTTTGGGGCTGCTTCCGCGGCTTCCATTCAAGCCTCTCTTTCCTAGAGAGCTCACTGCCAGAATCTCCGCTATTTCACTTGTTTTTGTCACGCTATGGCGCTACTCGAACTCCGACAGTATTATTCAGCTGAGATCGTCTGCTAGTAATTTCGGAGCCTGAATAAGTCCCAATACTTTGTGACAACATGTTATCATAATTTCAAAGAAGAAAGGGGAAGAGAAATTTCGCAACCTGGATTTTTCCCTTCCCTTATTCCCTGTAGAAATTTTCAGTTCATTAATATGTTGTCTGTTACCATGTAATCAGTTACCAGTATTTTTAAATTAACTAAAACGGAAGCCCTCCATTGTCTCGAATCAATGGTAAATGGACTTTCAAAGTAAACGACACAATTACTGTCATTCTTTTGCCCACTGGAGGCGTTACATAACTGTGTCTTGTTAGAGCAATCCATATCTCCCATAATGAATCAAGAGTAATATTTTCTTCTTCTACTAATGCTTTTCTTGGTGAGGACGTTTCTGGCATTTTCCTCAGTTATTTAGTTTGAGTGGTATACAGCTGTTAAAAAATTTATTTTAGAGGTAAGCGGTTGTGAAAACGTTAAGGACTGTTAGGCATCAAACATGAGTAAAAGTGAAAATAGGCACACATGGCTTATCTATTCAGGAATATGGCCAAAATGATAGATAAAGTTAAACATTTATTTCTGCGATCCGGCATTTCTTGGATTTGTTGTCGAATAGATAGGACATATGTGCCTAATATAAGTTTATCTTACTTTTTGATGCTCTATCGGAATCTGAAGGCAAAATCAAACATTCGAAAAAATAGTCAACACAAGACTGATTTCATAAATTCAGTACTCAAAAATATTCTTATCTGAGTTAAGACAATATTATATACGAGTATATGAAGTCATGTGCATACTTACTGTAAATTCACCATCATTGTAATTCTTGAATAAGGTCCTTTCAACATAATAGCATAAAGAATATCCAGCTTCAAATTCTCTTTTGTCTGAATAATTAAAATGAACACTGATTAAGTTATATTTAACTAAATCTAATACAATTTGATTTTGTGATATTTTTTTAAATAAACAATAAGTCTGTGATATTTTAAAGTACAGTGGAGTCTCTTTATAAGAATGGTCTGGGGAAAATGAAAATACATTCATTTAGAAAAGTTTTCTTACAGAGATTGTCTCGATATAAGAATAATGATGTTTATAAAGAAGTTTTTATCACATATGCAAACATATGACTAATCTAAATCAATACACGATATACATGGCTTAATATACAAACAATATGTAGATAGTAGATAAATACACCCACTGTACTATTTGGGTTTAAAATACGAGTCGATTGTTGTTTGCATAAATGCCAAGAAATAACGTCAAAAGCAAAACTCCTCCAATTTATCCAGGTATGTTAGAGCACTCTGATTACTTTCTTGATTAATATTTCAACACTTTATAGTTTCCACTGTCTGAAATGCTTGTTCGGCTGCGATGCTCCTGAACTCCTGCCTTAAGTCTTGTTCCTGACCATCTTCATCCGAGTCCACATCTGCATCCCTACTTCCCTGAATCTCCTCATCGGTGGGTTCAAAAGAAGTCACAATGTCTTTATCAATGCTGGCATATTTTTCTTCTTGTATGAAATTACCTGTACTAGTAACATCATTGACAGGTATTGTATGTAGATAGCTCCACATGGAAATTGAATCCAGCCTTCCAGAAGCAATTACTTATTGTCTGCTTAGTTACTAGTTACCATGGAGAAAACAAAAAGTAAACCTCGTCCAGAATGTCGATATTTTTGGAGGTTGTAGCATCCACTCTTTGAATCATTTTCTGGATTATTAGGCGCCTGTAGTGAAGATCGATCTATCCTCTCCCTAACTGCGATTGGTCGAAGCCTAATAACAATGTGACATCGTGCTGCAAGTGCTATGAGTAATTAGTACTTTTGTTTTCTTTATAAATAAATGCAATTCATACATTTTTTAATGGTTACGAAATGAATCTATACGTATACACGGCAATGTAATTATGTTTGTCAGGTTTTAAAAGGCAACTTAGAAGCTTAATCATAGAAGGGAAGTAGTGAAACTCCGTAGTTCTCTATGTTCCACTGCATGATGGCGCCACTGCTGTTTTGGCTCCAAGCTTATTTTCCTGTTAACTTTTATTTATAAAATGATAAAATCTAAAATGAATGACAACATATCAAAAATAAAATTTCAATTGTGCGTTTATTAAACTTTATTGCCTTTCATTATTAATAAATTTAAAACAGAACTATACTCTAAAAAATAAATAACACTCCAAGAATAATCAGAGCAATTTTGCAAATTTTTTATGTTTTACTTTTCACTGCATTACAAACATCTCTCCTAAATTCTGTAGCCAGAAAATAAAAACTAGTCCGGATATAATACAAAACACAGGGTGAACAAAATACATTCGCTAAACACTTAAATTCTCGTGACTACTCCTTACAGGACGTTAGTCTTTATATTCTTCATAACAACTTCCATAACAAAAAAGAAAGAAAGCAAGTCGAGTACTTTTCTCATGAAATTCAATTCCCTATAATGACATTAACCTTCACCATTCCTTCATTACCTTTCCCCCACTCCTCTCTCCCTCCAACTATTCTCTAATTTGTCAAGGGGCTTTCTACAGCTTCTTTCAATGTCTTTGGCTCTTCCTCTCTACATTTTTCTTCCCTCCTACCCTCTAACAGCCCGTGTATATAAGACGTCTTCTAAGCTCCTATTATCACTTTCACTCTATCCAAAACGTCTGTTTTTTTTACAGAATCTTACCACGTTGTGATCATTTCTTTTTAATAAATTAATTATGAATTTAAAAAAACATTTTGTGTACCATAATCATGATATGAGAGTACTATGATTATGCATCTATTTGATTTTTTTTATTCAATTCATTTTTTAAATTTACTTACTTTCATTAACAATCAATTTAACTACATCATACAGAAAGAATAAATAATATTTGTTCTACAATATCTTTTAAATGAAATTAAATAAACGACCCAAACTGCAAAACAATTCCTGCGATGGGAGCCAAATCTGCAGCAGTGCCACAGTTTCACAAAACTACCGCGGAGACAATTTGGAGTGACTGCACACTTTAATGTTCGGGTGCAATTTTTTCTCAAACTCATCAAAAATTGTAAACTAAATTTTTTAGTTTACTTTTATGTCTAATAGAGAAATGTATACAACAATTAGTTTCAGATAAGCATTAAATCTTCAGTAATACAAAAATTATTTTGTTCTATGTCAATGTAAAAGCATAAGTAAGTTTCACTACTTCCCTTCCATGATTATGTTAGAAGTAAGCTATGAAATTTTAAATTTAACACACTGCTGTGTAATACAACTGCAATGATGGAAGAAATCTAAAACGGGAGATGATTCTCTTAAAAACGTAGAAATTAATAATCTTTATATCTATACACAGGGTCTTTATAATTAAAGTTACATTTTGACATGGCCATAAAAAGAAACTACTGGACAGAAAGCTATAATACTAGGTAATATTATGCAAGAGAGCATGGGAAGTTCATACCCACCAAGGAAAAATTAGTTCAAAAGGTCACCACAAGCATGGAATGGCGATCTATGCAATATTCGTATACGAAATTAGAAACAAAGACACAGGTTAACAAGTCGTTAATCGTTACTAAAAATAATTTTCGTTATGTAACTAATTTTAGTAACGATTAATACTTACTGCAGCCAACACCTAGAAAGAAAGCCAAACAACTGAAACGTCATACATTGTTACATCATCATATTTCGACCATTGTTAACCGCATTTCTACCAATGATAAACCCTAAATCATGACTCCGCATGATGATGTAACCATGTATGGCGTATATGCGCTCAGGCTTTAAGTAAAGCTGCTGTTGGCCAGGGCCTGTCTTTTCGTCAGGTACCTGATGCTTGCCTTAATGATTCAGCTTTTAAGAGGATAGTTATAAAAATGAAATAAAAAATCATTATTATTTCTTTTTTTATTAAAACCTTTGGATAAATGTAAGAAATTATTCTAAAACAAATAAGAGACTATAACTTCTAGGCGTGCAGCTGCTCAAGCTTTTCCTGAAAATGTGTGGGTACTTTTCATCATGAGCCAATAACTGGAGAAAATCTATTTTTCATATGGTTTTTGCAACTTAGTAAATTCCTTTAGAGAAGTTTTAGATGTAGTATATTTCTTTAGAGAAGTTATAAATAATGTTTTCTTAAACGTATTATGAAATTCTAAAGATCTCAACTGATGTGTGAGATGCCAATCCTTCCTGCTGAAAATGATACTATCAATATAAACAACTACATTCAGGACATGATTCGACGCCCTGTGACTGAATACCACTCTATTGAAATGGTTTCATGTCGATGAGAGATGCTGATGAGGATGTAAACAGACTTCCTTAATTCTCTCAATCCATCTCTTAAGTGTTTTTAATATAGACAGAAATAAATCAACACTCATAGCTTTCTTTGATATTTTGAAATGTTAAAGTTGCAATGTCGAATTTTTCTGGGTGAACCCAATTGGAACAAATTACAGTGCGAGCATTTAAAAGAATTATTTTCGTTTTTCCAAAGTAAATATATACTCTATTAACGCTTTTTCGTTTATATTCAAATTTTGATATTGCAAGATTTCATCGAGCAACAGTCCGAGCAACGCCGGACAAATCAGCTAGTATTTAATAAAATATAATAATCAGGTTAAACTTTATTTCTATCAAAACAAAAATTCACCTTTTAAACTGCTTCACTGCAAATATATCAGGCTCGCCATAAACAAAATGGCTGACGATGTTGTTGGTGCATCATGGGGGATAGTAGAGAAAATTTATGAGAGTTCTTTTAAGTGTCCAAAATTATTATTTTTAATCCTCTTCGTCAAAAATCGTTAAAACTTTATTTTTGCATGTCTCTTTTAACAGTATATGTTGTAGAATGTCCAGGAAAGCAAGTAACAATGCATTCATATGCAGGGAGAGAAGCCCGAGCAATCGCAGTTAGAGGGAGGTTAGGTGGACTTTCACTATACTAGGGCGGACTGCGACTCGCGAATCGCTTTCTTGACCAATAATTTAGAGCGAACCGTTATTGATTATTAAGAAAATGACTAACTAAATTCTTTAAATTGATATTAATTTTTATTGTTGAAACAATTTCATTTTAAACTGCGTAATTGGGCAAGTTCTTCACGCCTAACCTTCCACGATGCATGGTTGTTGATATTAATCAACCGCGGCTTTGCAAATGCCGGTTCGATCAATAAACCGTTGATGGTCTTCACTCGTGAAAATGCCACGTACGATAAGCCAAGTCCAAATTCTGAATCACCAATGTCTATGACTGCTTTATCAACAGTGATTCCTTGTGCTTTGTGTCTGGTGATTGCATAGGCTAACTTAAGCGGAAATTGCTTACGCGTACAAGATACTCCTCCTTTTTTGAAGCCAACGGCGATCGGTAAAATGGGAACTGCTACATTGGTTAATGTTGGTCCAGTATAGGTTGCGAATTTGACGAGAATGCACATCGGCAGTTCATTCAAGTGGTTGCAAGTTTCAGTTGGCGAGCAGACAATGTCGACAACCACACCAAAAAGATATTGTGATTACGCTGTGATTACAGCACTTAGAATTACAATATATACCTCAAAATGTAGATTCAATATTCAAGAATGCAATGAAATCGAAAAAATATCGTTAAAAGTTCTAAGAACTTCGAAATTTGGCCTTAAAAATCGAATGTGCAGAGCAAAATTTGCGAAGGGCTTCGCCGTATTTTGTATGTCAAAAATTCTATTTGCACGCGCAATGTTTGTTTACGTTTTTCTCAATGCATTCCTATGGGAACAATTGAAGGGTGATTATTCCTCGATGGTAGGTCGGATTTGAAAATTTTTTTTTCTTGACCATCACCATGGTCATGCGCATGCACGTGCAAATTTTCATTGTTGTGACTATTACGTGTCAAAAGTTTTATGCGGTCATCGAATTACACTTGTCGACTGTTAACAGAGCTTCGCTTACGCTTCGCTCAAAAAAAACAGGTGATAAAAGTTCTAAGAACTCGATAAAATGGTCTCAAAAATCGATGGTGCAGAAAAAAATTTGCGAAGGGCTTCGCCATATTTTCTATGTTGAAAAATCTATTAGCGTGTGCAATTGTTTGTTTACATTTTTTTCAATGCATTTCAATGGGAACAGCTAAATGGTGATTATTCCTCGATGGCTGAACCGATTTTTAAAATTTTTATTTAGTGACCATCAGGACAGCTGTGTGCAAAATTTCATTTGTCTATGTTCTCTGGTTCAAAAGTTTTATGCGCACAAAGAATTTTGATTTTCGCCTGATAACAGAGCTTCGCTAACGCTTCGCTCTAATAATTTAATTTGAAGCTTTGAATTGTACACAGATTGGAAGAAAGTAATTGGACACTTTCGATTTTAGACGTTTTGTCGAATATCTAGAAAAATACTTGACGAATTATCCAGAAATTTCCGGTGTGTAAAAAGGATGTTACACATTATATATTTCAGCGAAGTTTTTCTCCCAAAGGCAAATAGGGGACCAGCAAAGAAGTGCACCAAAAAAATAATGTTTAGAATGCATCGTAGCTGTAGCATATGCTTAAGAGTCTTGTTTTACTTTTCTGTGTTCATTAGTATGAGAATAGCATGTATAGTCATGGAGATATAAAGGTTTCTTTAAAAAGGTCAAAATGCTTTCGTAAGTTTTTTGTTTTTAACACGCAGGATTTTCAACCCAATGTAATGCCTTTTACAGGAAACTTGACAAACTACAGTATAGACAACACCCTGCAATCAGAATAGAAAAATGTTAAATATTTGATGAAATATGAGCATTTTTACTAAATATTGTTTAACTGCGCATGTGCATGTGTTGCCAAATTGTCTTTTGCATAATTTATTAGCCAAATGTATAGAGCTACTCTTGTAAAAAGCCCAAGCAAATTTCTTGAAAATTCAGAAAGATTCAGAATTTCAGTTGCTCTCAAAAATAAACAAAACAATAAGAGGTTTTCTCCAAATTTTTATTTTTGGATTGGACACCAGTATCAACTTTTTCTTCTTATGCTGACATGAAAAAATATTGACTTCATATTGATTTCATATCAGCGTAAGAAGAAGTTGATACTGGTGTCCAATCCAAAAATAAAAGTTTGGAGAAAGCCCCTTATCGATTTGTTTATTTTTGAGAGCAACTGAAATTCAACTCATTCTATCAGCGATATCCTTCTCAATTTTCATGATATTTGCTTGGGCTTTTTATGGGAATAGGGCTCTACACATTTCGCTAATAAATTATGCAAAAGACAATTCGTTAACGCATGCGCATATGCAGTTAAACATTGTTTAGTAAAAATGTTCATATTTCAACAAATATTTAATATTTTTATATTCTGATTATAGGGTGTTGTCTATGCCGTTGTTTGTCGAGTTTCCTGAAAATGGCATTGAATTGTGTTGAAAACCCTGCATGTTATAAATGAAAAACTTACGAAAGCATTTCGATTTTTTTAAAAAAACCTTAATATCTCCTTGACTATATGAGCTATTCTCATACAAATGTATACAGAAAAGTAAAACAAGCCACTTAAGCATATGCTACCGCTACAATGCATTTCAAGCATTATTTTTTACAGGGTGATCCCAAACATTATTTTTTTTGCTTAATTTGTCGCTGGTCCCCTATTTGCCTTCGGGACAAAACCTTCGATGAAATATTTGGTGTGTAACATGCTCTTTACGCTCTTGAAGTTTCAGGATATTATGTCAAGTATTTTTCTAAATATTCGTCATAGCGTCTGAACTCGAAAATGTCCAATTACTTTCTTCCAATCAGTGTACATTGGTCCAAATATAAAGAAACGGATGTGGTGTTTTGTGGTAAGAACTGTAATTCACATTTTGAAGTCGAACTCCTGCTGGCTGAGATGGATAGTTATCTACGATTTGAGTAATGTTTTGCTTTGGTATTTGCTTGTTTTGTTTAAATCAGCAAGCCAATCTTTGAAGATCTTTGATTGTCCAAATATTGAACAGGGAGACAGATTAAAGAACTCAGCCTGTAAATGATCTTGGTTTGGCTCTCATTCCAATAACAAGAGGTTTTAGCTCTCATTCCCATCTTGATTGCAGCGTGATAAAGCTGTTTTTCGTTCCTTGGTATGCTTTCTTCCTGAGCACTTATCCCCAATAAAACCAAGGGACTTTTCTGGAAGAGTTCTCCCAAACAATCCTGTCTCGCCACAGTTGAAGACGTCCTTTGCATGTATTGATCACAAATAGGATTCCAAGCTTCTTCAAACAAGTTTGTCACCTGCAGTAATTAAATTCCAAATGTATATCTCACCAATTATTAAAACCTCTCATCAACTAAATAAGTATCAACTGTGTTAACTTACCCTTTCTAAATCTACATTAGCTGCTTCTCCTGAAACTACTCATAGCGCAATATTGTGTCTCTTCTTCCACTTATCAAGACAACCTGTGCTGCTTTTGAAATCATCTTTTCCAAGTGACGTTGCAAACTCTTTAGCTTTTTCGAGTAGGATTGGACCATCTACAGGAATGTTACGATTGCGCTTAATCTGAAACCATTGGGTCAAAGCTTCATCTATCTTCAGGAATTTAGCATGCTGGCACTTATCCACATAAGCTTTACGAGGGGAGTTCAATAAGTAATGCAACACATTTTTTTCTCGGCCAATTTTGGTTGAAAAAACTGGACATTTCTTGTGGAACATTTTCAACTATTTTCCGCTTTGTCTCGTATAGTTTCATTGATGTCCGATAGGTGACAGCACTATAGTGAGCTTTTAAAATGGCGTCTACAATGGAGGTGCGTTCCAAACAACAGGCAGTGATTGAGTTTCTTTTGGCAGAAAACCAGGGCATCTCAGATATTAATAGGCGCTTGCAGAATGTCTACGGTGATCTGGCAGTGGACAAAAGCACGGTGAGTCATTGGGCAAAGCGTGTGTAATCATCGCCGCAAGGTCAAGCAAAACTGTCTGATCTCCCGTGAGCTGGCCGGCTGTGCACATCTCTGACTCCTGGAATGTCGGAACATGCGAACACTCTCATTCGAGCACATCGACGGATCACAATCAAACACTTTTGACAGATCACCGTAGACATTCTGCAAGTGCCTATAAATATCTGAGATGCCCTGGTTTTTCGCCAAAAGTCACTCTATCTGTGTTCGTTGTTTGGAATGCACCTTCATTGTAGACGCCATTTTAACAGCTCACTATAGGGCTGTCACCTATCGGACGTCAAAGAAACTATATGAGACGAAGCGGGAATGTTTGAAAATGTTCCACAAGAAATGTCCAGTTTTTCAACCAAAATTGCCGAGAAAAAAAATGTGTCGCATTTCTTATTGAACTCTCCTCGTATATTAGAATGTATGCGCATTTCGGCAGCCACGCTCCCTTCTTTAGCGTATATAAAGATCTGATCAGAACAAATTAAATCTGAATTATTTTGTTCCGATCAGGTCTTTCTATACGCTGAAGAAGGCAACGTGGCTATGCTGGCACTTTTTTAAATTTCCACTTTTTGCCATAAACGCAAAAATTCTGGTATTCATTTGGTTGTTGTTAAAACTTATGATTCCAGAAATTTGTCTTGATTATATACAGTTAGGAGTCAATCAAGTTCTTTGATATTAAAATTTAATAAAATTCAGAAAGTTGAGTTAATCGATATGGCAATGAAAGCATCCCATTGTTGATTAAGAAATCTCAGTCTGTGTAGTAATCTTCTGAAGTTCTGAAATGATGTCCATTTATTTCTTTAGTGTGAGAGCAACACGTTTTCTGCTTCTGTTAGTAGCCACGTAAATTCTGATTTAATCCAACGCCACGGAGTTTGAAAGATTGATGGAGTGAAAATTGTGTATCTAAATACTTGAAAAGTGTATGTAATACTGTAGTGCAAATCTTTAAAACTGGCAGTGAAGGCGTGCAATCAGAAATGAAATGTCGTTGCTTTTACTTTCACTTTCACTTTTCATACAACTTTCAATATTCTTATATCGACAATTTTCCCTAGGGGAAGTAATTTCACTATGGTTTAAGGAA
Organism: Rhysida immarginata; assembly: GCA_023313115.1. Taxonomy (NCBI): domain Eukaryota; kingdom Metazoa; phylum Arthropoda; class Chilopoda; order Scolopendromorpha; family Scolopendridae; genus Rhysida; species Rhysida immarginata. Next base: position 474,200 of record JAHWFO010032465.1, read on the forward strand.
GTTATTCTTATAGAGAATTGTCTTATAAGGGGTTAAATTTACATAAAAAAATTCACGGAGGAAGTTAGTGCATGCTTAAATAGAGATTATTCTTGTATGGCAGATTCTTATATGAGGACTCTACTGTATATTGATGGCGAATTACACTCGTTGCTCTAGAGCACTCTTTTTTTGCTCCATTTACTCCATGAGGTTTAACTCACTGCTCGGAGCATTGCGAGTGCTCCTACTTTGCATTCCACTTGCTGCTCGTGCTCTACGAGAGAGCGCTCCAACTACTCCAGCTCGGGACGTGGAGTTGCTGGAGGAGGAGTGGTAAGAGGGGTGGAATTCAGAATTCCAATATGAATGGTGACAAATTTTTATATGCTTTCGTTGAAGAATTTTTGGCTAGTCCAGAAGTTGAAGATGAAAGGAAGCGTAATGCTCTTCCTTTGCTAATTTCCATGATTCAAGGGAAGTGTAAAAGACCGAAAATTGAAGCTTTTATGGATATTGTGGGAATGTAGTGAGAGTTTGAGGTCGAACTTTACTAATTAAAATTGTAACTTATTATAAGTCGTCGTCCCTGTTATTCTCATCTGGATCAATGTGATTGTTCTATTTGACGAGCAATTTTGCTTCCTCTCAAAAAGAGTATTCACGTGATTTATGCTACTCTTGCTCTCCCCCAGAGCGCTGAGTGGTGTGAGGTCACACATAATAATATGCAAATTAGCAAAACTATGGAAATTGCATTCAGGATATTTAGATTTCTAATTATCTAAAATAGGTAATATTAAGCAGAATATTCATTGGTCCTCAGGTTTAATCTAGAATTATTAAAATCATGTTTGTATTTAAGAGAGAGATTATTACTAATTCGTATATGTTTTATTAAAACCTTTCCTAAAGAAAACTTAAGTTGGGATAGGCCTATATAAGTTTTTCATTTAGTTTTCGGGATGAACAATTCCTATTAATTAGTTATGACCAGTTAGACATCTGGTTTCTCTTCTCCTTTGTGAGAGACAGGGTTGATGTCCATCTCCCCGTGATCTTTAGGAATTCAGAGAGCAAAAAGTAACTTTCCCGAATCCATTAGCATTCTTTGGGAAGTTTATTACACTTTTAAGAAAGCAGTGCAACCCTATTCAAACGAATCGACAGGCTTGAATAAAGAGAAGAAAAAGGCAGACTATTCCTGGGAATGTGTGGAAGGAGACCCTAATTGCTTCAAGCTATTAGGCCAGTGATCCAAGGGGTCTCGGGGACTCTGAAATGCAGACAGACAAGCAGATGGGATAGAGGGGAGGGAAGCCCAAATGAACTCAGATTGACTCCTCTGAATAACCCCTTAGATTTAGCCCCTGACGTCACAAGATGGTCACGTGATTCCTGGATGATTCCAGCCTCCTTTAACTATGCAAACTCTGGGTTACTGCCAGAGTTACAAAAAGTAGTTTTATTCATCAAACCAGATAATTTAGAACAGGCTGTAGGTTATCCAGAAGAGGAAGAAGAAAATCAGTTACGTGATGTTACAATATAGTATGGGTTAAATACAGTAGAAGACGAGGAAAAAGAATTGAGCAGAAAGATTATAGATCAGGATTTAAATACATTAATTAATCGGCGAATAGATGAATTGATGCAGTTAAGGATGCAAGAGGGAAATAGAAACATAAGTGAGCAGAGGGTTGAGAGAACTGGAGGGCGAATAGGTAGAGGGTTAGGAGCATGCACAGACAACAACAAGGAAATAGGCTAAGAAGAGGAAACATAGAGGGTGGATATTATTCGCCTTTTCTTTCAGCTATTGATCAAGAGGTTATTTGTTACAGGATCAGTTGAGGAGAACACATAGTCCTGCTTAAAATTTTGATCACATCATTACTTAGTTCTACATTGTTTTGTCTATTTTAAATGCAGAGATTGTATAGTAGATTTAACATAAAGAAATTGATTGTAAGCCAGAGCAGCATAGGTTACTGTAGTGAAGGAGATATTGCAGTGAGTAAATCCTCTCTTCTCTCTCTTTTTTCCTTTCTTTAGTTCTGCCATTTAAGAACAAGTTATACGGGCAAATCACAGAAGCATACGGGAATAAGATTTCTTTGTTGTTAATAAAAGAATGGTTTGAGAAAGTTTATGATGTATATTGCTGGAAAAGTTATTAATTGCTTCGATTGATCATTGCATATTTTACGGATCACTAGATGTTATGTTGCGAATATAAGAAGACATTTCTTTCAACTATTTAAATCATAGAGTGAGTGACTTAGACTTCCGAATATTAGACGTTTGTATATTTCTCAATGGGGATTCCTTCACATATATGTTGAAGAGGTTTAGGAAAACTTTGTTGGTTTAGTGTCTTATGTGCTATGTTTTGTGCTAATTTAGCGTGGATGCTTTATGATTTCAAGTAAATTCAGCATTAGTAATGTTGTATGCCTAGCAATAATTTCAAGTGATGACTTATTGATATAATAATTATGAACAGAAGAAGATTAAATAGGATAACATAGTTGTAGTTTATTGTTGAATTGATGTTCCAAATGTACCTTCAGTCACTACAGATGATTTGAAGGATTGAACTACAATTGTTTTAATGAGCAAGTACACACGTCATTAATTATTATGGTGGTTATATACGTTTTATTTTGGATGTATTTGCACGTTTGTTAGCCTCAGACTGTTGATTGAATTTTTAAGAAAATGTGTTATTGATTCATGTGATTCGACTCATTGTTATAACTCTGTTGATAATTACTGATTTTGGATAGAAGAAGTTGTCTATATTACGTTAGAAACAGCCATTAACTATCCTATTTGAAAACGCAGAGTTTAGTTTTGTTGAATTGTAGACAACTATTGATGTGATTGCGTTAGATGATTAACATCATAGAACATTCTTATTTCCCGGATTTAAAGTTTCATCAGAACTACTTGCTGCTACCGGTTTCCTAGGTTGTTATGGGCAAAATTTGAGCATGTTTCGAATAGAGATGCATTCTTGAGGTGAAATTTTGAAACAGGCTGTCATTTATTATCGTTACATGAATTTTATTGTGGTCGTTTAGAAACAAATATTTCAAAGTTAGTTTTGCCTTGTCTTAATACGTGAACGTTTTAATCGATTTGACATAGGTTATAGAAATTGTTAATCAAGTTATGATAATGCGATGTTATTATGGATAGCTTTCTCTTTTAGAGAATATTCTTTTTGAAAAGCTTGTGCGGTTCCTATAGAAATTAGTATTCATTAGTTTGTTGGAATATTTTATATACTGTATTTAACCAAAACAATATACTGTATAGTTTTGGTTTTAATGCTTAGCAACATATGAGAAATGCATGGCACTCATTGTATCTCAATCACAGAGGGAGCAGCCAGCGACATTGTATCTTTGCCAACTGTTGCTGTAATCCCCCCTCTGCCCCACTGTGAGCAATCTTCATAAAACTATATGTATTGCTTCTAAATTTTAATAATACAAAGAAACATTATGAAAAGAAGGTTGTTAAGAGGATACATTCAGTGTTAATGAAGAGAAATAAATTTAATATCTAATCTGGTGAATAAATTACAAGTTGTATGGATGATTTAATGACATTAGCTTGGAAGAAATTAAAAATGAATTACTGACTAAACTTTTAGATCAAAGGCTTATGATGAAGTTATTTTATAGTTAGAGCAGATGTTAACAAATTTAAAAATGATATTAGTGCCAATTAATTATTAAAGGCTTAAATGGTTCACAGTTTGAACTAAAGGTAATGGATAGATTGCATTGTTATATGGAAGTTAAGGTTTGTTCTGGAAACTATTTGATTGTTGTGATATTATATACTGAATATCTGTAAATAAAAACAAATTTGATTTGAAGAACAAGGATTGCTTAATGTTAATATGGTGTTGCACAACACCTCATGTTTCATATTTTAGCTACACTGATTCAAGATTTTGGTATACGGTAGTTAAACTATTGGGCTGTTAGCTAAGAGAGCACTGACAATCCAGAACAGGACATTTTGTTAGAAAATTTTGTTATGAACACATGATGGTTATATTTGTGAATTAGAAAACTAATTGTGATTGAAGCCACAATGAGAACAAATTCTTCAGTCCTCAACTTTGGTGTGCGGACACTGATAATGATGAACACATGTCTAGTTTATGTTTTGGTTGAATCTCATAATCACTTAGCATGATAAAAAGAGTGCTATGGAGATAGTCTTGGGCCGTTTGTTTCATTGTGATAATTACTCCATAGTTATTCAGGTTTTTTATATTTGTTGTAGATTATATACCTCATTTTGCTTGTGTATTTATAGAGATGTATTGAGTTGTAGACATTTTGGTGACATCTGTTGAAAAAATTTCTTCCTGGATTGAACAGTTATGTGCTGGATAATGATATAGACCTAGAGAAAAATTTTCTGGTATGCTGATGTAGATTGACATTAAAGGCTCAAGGAAATTGTATTCTAAGATTTGGTTTTATGCACCACGCTGTATGTTAGCAAGTCGACAGGCTATATTTCTCCATTACTTTAGTACATTGATGTTTGTGTGTCAAAGTATAAGTGATGGATTTTGGGAATTAAGGTTATGAAATCAGAATAAGAATTGTTTCTTTAGGGATTATGAGATAGTGTTTCATACATGGTGATGAATAAGGGATTCCATGGATGATTCCATTGACAAATACTTTAAAGAAGCCTTCGGGAAACTTGAATAATGTTGCTGGAGATGTAATGCCATGGATTACATGATGGAGCCGATTTGTTGACACAGTTATAGTAATGTTGAATGTGTGATATTACGGTATATTTTGTTTTTATTTGTACTAGACTAATTATTTTGTTTATCCGTTATTTCACCCCCAGGAATGAAATTCATTATGGACACTGTTGTTATGGAAAATAATTTTATCTTAAACTACTGGACATTGGATAGTGGTTTTCTAGTGATCCCTAATATTTTTTATTGCTAGAATTTTTTGTAATCATAGTTCAGAAGATATTTGAATAGTTGTCACATCCTTGTGTATATTCATACACCATTAAATGGATTATTTAAATATATACATTACTTGGATTGTATTTCAACCTGCTATATAAGGTTCATTTGTGATACTGGTTTAGATAGGTTCTTAACCTAGGTTGATAATAATAATTTTTTATGACAATGAGACACTTTTATAAACAGTAGTTAAAGAGAGATTTAGGATTTGCATTCTTATATTGTTTGTTAGTATTTGTATAGTAAAATACGCAGGCCAGTGTTTTGGGGGAAAAGCATGACTCTTTCCATAGATGAAAGATCGACATCGCAGAAGGATCCACAAGCAGTCACCCTGGACAAAAGACAGAGATGTTCGATTCATCTGGACCACATCGATGAGGATAACCAGAAGGACCCCACCACATGGCCTCCTCAAGGAACGCCCCAAAACCACATCATGGTCAACGAGACTACTGTCGCACAGGGAGGAGACTATAAGAGTGTGTGTCAGAACTCAAAAACCAGGTGAACTGTGAATACTATTACAAACTGTGAGTACTGTTGTCACAAATTCAGACTAATGCAATTTCACGTAAGAGACAAGAATGTGTATAAGGTCCATAATAAGAACTTTAGGTGTGCGTACTAACTCGTCTAACATAAAGTACATCGGACAACCTTACAGATGCGACTGATCTGGGAAGTGCAGTGTGCAATCCAAGAACTATGAACTATTGATTTGAACTTTTAGACGTCAATCAGAACAGTGACGAATTACATGGTTAGAGTGATCTTACCTGAGTGTTAAATGATGTGCAGAAAAACCAAATGAGTTACAAAAAGATAATGTTCAGAGTCATAATAAAGGTTAAACCACATTTGTCTTGTATTCCTTCAAACGGAAGTGTAACATTCTAAGGAAAGTGACTTTTAAGACTTTAAGACCTGGACTGAACTCTAGAACTGTTGTTGTTCTTTCACATTCCTTCATAAGTGAATTTTAACGGAATATTTGTGAAATTATGAAATCTAATTATGAAATTTAAAGTTACGAATTTAACCAATAATATTGCAAGCTATTTTAACTATATATGTTTACAATTAACAGTTATTGATGATTACTGGTAGAAATAAGTCACTATATAACTTATAAGGAATTCAATGATTTTGATTATTTTACCTGATCCATGTTAGGTACTAAGGGTAACGACCTGGGGAAAAGTAATCTGGCACTGAAGCATTGTTGAACCGAAGTCAGGACAATCGGACCCCGAAGGAGAAAAAGATTCAGATCTCTTTTTGAAGGAAAGAAAGAGATCTAAGAGGGTGGAGACATTGTGAGGTCACACTTAATAATATGCAAATTAGCAAAACTACGAAAATTTCATTCAGAATATTTAGATTCCAATTATCTAAAATAGGTAATATTATGCAGAATATTCATAAGTTTAATTTTGAATTATTAAAATCATTATGTTTGCATTTAAGGGAGAGGATATTACTAATTCGGATATGTTTTATTAAAACCTTTTCTAAAGAAAACTTAAGTTGGGATATATAAGTTTTTCATTTAGTTTTCGGGATGAACAATTCCTATTAATTAGTTATGAATCTGGTTTCTCTTCTCATTTGTGAGAAACAGGGTTGATGTCCATCTCCCCGTGATCTATAGGCAATCAGAGAGCAAAAGGTAACTTTCCCGTATCCATTAGCATTCTTTGGGAAGTTTATTACACTTTTAAGAAAGCAGTGCAACCCTATACAAACGAACCACCAGGGTTGAATAAAGAGAAAAAAAAGGCAGACTATTCTCTGGAATGTGTGGATATTAGGCCAGCGACCCAAAGGGTCTTGGATACTCTAAGATGCAGACAGACAGGCAGACGGGATAAAGGGGAGGGAAGCCCAAATGAAGTCAGATTGACTCCTCTGAATGACCCCTGATGTCACAAGGTGGTCACGTGATTCCTGGATGCTTCCAGCCTCCTTTAACTATGCAAATTCGAGAGGAGAAATTCAATCTGTCGGAGTCTGTCTGAGTCCATTCACCAGTGATGAGGCGTGCATCATTGATAGAGTAGCGGCTTTTAATTAGTAACTCTGTCCGATTTCTGGAGGCAGTGTAAGTGGGCCATGGATCTTGGTAATCCAGAATTTCCTGCAAAACCTATAGCAGTCTACCCAGCTGTCCTATAGAATTTCGGCAGAGACATTCAAAATTATTTTATTTTACATTTTAATGATTTGTCCACATCACATAGATTTTTATTTATTTGCTTGATTTCGAAGTCTTTTTAATGAGTAAAATCATGCAGCATCCCTGCTTCAACAATGACCCTTAAATATAAGTTTTCTATGCCCTGTTCATTCGCGATCCCCAGAAGTAAGAAAATGTTACGTAAGTAACGAAGATTCTATTCCCGGATGGAAGCAAGGGCCACAACGCAGACGTACGACCAGTCGATATCAGTGTAGGTATGCTTTGTTTCCCTATGGCCAAAAATGCATATTCTTTTGATATGGTTGAATTGAGAGGTAGATGGGATTAATTGTATTTTATTAGATTATCATCTTTATTGACTAGGATTTATTGGTTCTTATTAACATCCAAAAAAGCAGTATTATGTATCTTTTAATTATCCATTTCTTTCTTAGAATAAATTGATTTGTTATTGTTTGAACGTGTCATTTATGCTTCCTAAAATCTTTCCTGGCACGAACCGAAAATGCGGAGAAATAATAATAAATGTAGGCCGGGTCTAATATTTTAATTAGTTATCAAAATTAATGGCGCAGTCGAATAACCCTAATTAGGCATTTGAATTCATATCATAAACCCCGGTCATCACATTTATGCAAAGGTATCAGCGAAGCTTACATATTGGCGCAGTTACAACAGGGTATCAGCCAGCCTTACAGTGGAATTCGCTATGAACAGCATCTAAATAAATTTCATTAGGAGTCTTTATTTTAATATATACAGAGTGTCCCAAACTGATGTATATACTCTTTGAAACGTTATAGCTGGGCAACGAAATGAGATAGAAATATAAGGTTTGTAGTGCATGATCTAGACGGCGCTGGAAAAGCATAGCAACATGTTCATTGTGGTTGATTTGTCTATAAACCAAAATTGGACGAAGAGGAGAAACGGATGTCACGCCTCAATCTGCCGATTTAACCCCTCTCAACATCTACCTTTGGGGAAGTTTAAAAAACACAAACACACAAACACTGACCGAATTAAGAGATCAGATTGAACTTTATATCAATGACATTCCATTAGCTATATTCTAGTCGGTATGTCCTTCTTTTGACGTCGGCGTAGGGATTTACTGTGTCAGAAGGTGGACATTTTGAATATGTACGGGCTTAAGGAAGTTTAAGGAATAAAATACAACAAACCTTATATTTCTATATCATTTCGTTGCTCAGTTATAACGTTTCAAAGAGTGTATAAATCAATTTTGGACCCTGTATATATAAAATAACATGTCCTGACTGATTCATCAGTGCCGAGCCGAAACAGCTGAAGGTATTAATATGAAATTTGGACTGTAGTTTTATTTTATAATGTAGAGGGTCACTAAGAATTGACTTTTTAAAATTTATCCCCTAAGGAAATGTAAGTTTGTATGAAAATGTGTAATTTTTAAAGTTAAATCAATGATTAAATCCATGAAAATTGGTATTTGCCTCTTTGGCAAGAAATTAAGAAGAGGTGTTTCATGATTTTTTGAAATTTGCCCCTTGAACGGGTAATCTTATTAGCTCCACGCAAAGACTCGACTTGTTTAGTAAAAAATTTTGGACTTTTGAAATTCTGACTTCGGATTCTTAAAGACCATGTAAAGTAGATAGGAATGTCTGTAAGACCCACCCTCTATCTCTCTGTCTTCATCGATGAAATTAGATTCAAAACTTTAAAAGTTCCACAATTTCAGTGCCTCTGTCTCCTAAATGGTTAGATCTATTGAAAAAAAAAACACCAAGTAGAAAGCGTTTCTCAACTTTGTGTACAACCTGAAAATACCATTAAAAATAGGGGTTTCTATTTAGATTTTCAAAGGTGTCCCATCCCCCGCCCTCAGGTGGTAGGGTGGGGGGTCGAGGTTGATATCATTGGATAGCTGTTTTAAAAATATTAAACACGTGTTTTTTATTTTTTTCTTTTGATGCTACTTCTTTGAGAAAAACCCCTCTTTCGTACTGTACATGTATATAAAAGAACGTCTGGAAGGGGTAACAGTTTCATCAACGCCGAGCCAAAACTGCTGAAGCTAATTGCATGAAATTTTAGACTGTAAGTTTTCCTTGTGAGGTAAGCGCCCACTAAGAGAAGGTTTTACAAAATTTTTCCCCTAAGGGGTAAAATAGGGGATATAGATTTGTAAGAAAATCCGTCATTTTTAAAGTTAAATCTATGATTAAATGCATGAAAATTGGTATTTGGCCCTTTGGTAAGAAATTAAGAATAACTTGTTTCATGATTTTTGGAAATTTACCCCTTGAGGGGGTAATCTAATTAGTTTCTTCGGTTTAGGCTGAGCAATGATTGTGACGAAATAAATTTCTGTAGCATAAAATTTATTTCTAATCCCGGTTTAGCTGGCAGTATTTTAAATAGGGATATAAATAATTGTTTGCATGATTCTACAACTCGAACGGGCATACGCTGCTGGATGGTCTTTCCGAATATATGAAAATTGCTCTGCATAATCTCTAGATAGCAAAGACATTTTTATTCATTAAAATGTAATGTCCATTCATTGATATCATAGTTATTACATAGGAAAAGTAAAAACATGTACCGGAACATAAATTATATGATGACTTATTTATCTGATTTCTGAAATACAGTAAAAACCCGTTACAAAGTAAATCACTGAAAATTCCATTAAAATACCAATATGATTGGAGATCGCTGAACGATGAAAGCAAACATAGAATTGTAATAGAGGGCTCTGGTGAAAAATAATATCCAGTCCTAAATAATGCAACTTTTTTGTGCGAAAATATTTTCACATATGTTCAGCTAGTTTTTCATATACATTTAAAAAATTTTAAATTTAAAAAATGGGTGTCAATTTTAAATAAATAGGGTTGATATACCATTAGTTGACAGTGTAAGGTTAATTGGCAATTCATGATTTAAAGGCTTTTAACAAAATAACAAGTCAAGAAAAGGGACTGGTGTTGCCACCTCGTATTAAACACTGCACTAGGCTTTCCAGAAAAGTTTTGTTTTGGCCGCAAACAATGTTGATTGTTCAATGCCTAATGGAGTTGAAAAAGCCTTGTAATGAACCACTATGCGAGGGTTTGATTACTTGAATTTATTTCATGAATGTGATGCAAAATTTGTTATTAATTTTACGTGAACCTTTTTGTGTGATCAGTGGACAATACTTCTAGTAGTAAGAAAATTTCAGATAGCCAATGTGTTAAATGTGTCAATCCACTGTTAACTACTAGAACCCAGATTTGTAATGTCATTAGTAATTGATAACCCCTGTCAATTATTGATAATTTCTGTGTTTAAAAAAAACAAACAAAAATATGAAATGTAGCGTAATAATAAAGGAAACATGATGGTCTTAAGTGTAACTTCTTAATTTCCAGTAATTGACCTAGCTGTGTCAATTTTAGGAACTTGACTGTCAATTTCTAGGTCACCCACTTTGACATAAATCTTCTAGACCCTATTCGCCGATTATTTTTGTTGTTCCTGAATCTTGTCACAGAGACGATCAACAGATAGCCCTTGACAAGTTATCTTCCAAGAAGAAAACTACTACTGGTATTCTGTTTACTACGATAAGAAGTAGCATAGGATGAATTGGATGAATTTTGCAAGTAGGATAAAAATCGTAAATATCAAGTTTTTCTATGAATAATTTGTTGGCCAAGATCTGATGATATTGCACTACTGGAAAGCACCTTCATTTTCTAAGGTCCTTGTACTCCACATGGGAGCGATCTGGTTTTATTTCTTATTTCAAAGGAAAAAAGATAAATGATCTATAAGAACAAATTTAAATAGCACAAGCTTATTTAATGTTAAATAATTTACATATTCTGAAAAATGCTTGATTTCATCAGCAACTTTTGAATGTTATCAATTTTTTTTGTAAAAATATATAATAAAAATGTGTAATTAAAATATTGTCAATTACTGGTGAAACTGCCTGTCAACTTCTGGTGCATTAACTGTCAACTACTGCTGATTCATGCTTTCGTTAGGAAAAAATTTGATAGCTTAATAGCTTTTAAACATATAACAAGAAATTAAGCCTCCCGAGGAAGGTATAAGAAAGTAGCGGAAGCCCTGAGTTCATCTATTTTTTATTCCTTCATCTGTATTTTTCTCCCAATTGGTAGAGGCATCGGCCATGATAGTCGAGGTTCCTGGTTCGAATCCGGGTCGCAGAATTTTTTCTTCCATTTTTTTAATTGAAAAATCCTTACCTGTGCTTGGAGACGCATCTCCAGTTATTAATTATTATTATTTACTTGTTAGTTCATCAACTTTCGGATGGTTTGGAGTGGAGAAATTCTCGATCTGTGGGCCAGGTTCCTGTCTTCCATTTGGGTTTCATCCGTGACAACTTGGTTGTCTTTAAGACACCTTGAGACAGCTTGGCTGTCTATAGTGTCTGCGATCACCCAATTGGTAGAGGCATCGGCCATGATAGTCGAGGTTCCTGGTTCAAATCCAGGTCGCGGAATTTTTCCTTCCATTTTTCAATTGAGAAATCATTACCTATGCTTGGAGACGCATTTCCAGTTAATAATTATTATTATTTACTTGTGAGTTCATCAACTTTCTGATGGTTTGAAGTGGAGAAATTCTCGATCTGCGGGCCAGGTTCCCGTCTCTCATTGGGTTTTCAACCGTGAAAACTTGGTTGTCTTTAAGACACCTTGAGACAGCTTGGCTGTCCGTGGTGTCTGCGATAGCCCAATTGGTAGAGGCATCGGCTATGATAGTCGAGGTTCCTGGTTCGAATACGGTTCGCAGAATTTTTTCTTCCAGTTTTCAATTGAAAAATCATTAGCTATGCTTGGAGACGCATCTCCAGTTAATAATAATTATTATGAACTCTATCTTCTTTATTATCTCATCATTTTCGATTGAATGATATGACACTCTGTATGTTTCCATAGTTCTAAACACCCAGTGATTGCCACCTCCAAAACTCCGACCCTATTGGGACAATTTGGCCCAAACTTTACAGTAATGTTGATTCTGCTAGTGGAATGCGCATATCGAATTTCATTCCTTTATATGCATAAATTCGCGTAGACCTTTTGGTCCCCCCTAATTTTTGCTTCCTAAACTCCGACCCTAGTGGGCCAGTCAAAACCAAACAAAATAGTGAAAGTGCACATGCCCATTGTAAGCTACATTCCAAATTTCAACCTTCTACCTCAAAAAATGCGGAAATTATGAAGGGGACAGACGGACGGACTGACAGACAGACGGACATCGTGAAAACAATAAGTAGCCCCATTCTTCGCTACTTAATAATTGTTTAGAAATTGGTACATTCTGGATTCTATTTACATTGTAATGTTATAACTAGAATAGTTTCAAAATACAATTTGATATCAGTACACAATTTCGTTTCACAATAGTATCTTAAACTGTCAATTACTGGTACATCTACCCTATAAAGGTTGTTTAGGGTAAATTTTTATATTAACTAAATTTAACTTATTTTTGCCAAATTTTACTAATAGGCATTATGCATAATCGATAAAATGCAACCAAACATTCGTAGAATTTCAGTAAATACTAGATTAGAAACTCTATGAGATGGGAAATAAAATTAAAAACACAATTTTCGAGAAAGGCGCAATAATTATGAAGGGGAAAATGTAAACATTGTCATGTGACATTGAACGTTTCATGATTGGTTTGACGTCACCGTTTCAGTAGCATGCATTCAGATCACAGGCAGAATCTACACTGAACGACAAATTAATTAGAAACATCTTCTATGGAAAATATATCGGCCTCCTAGTGACACACAAACAATGGAACAGGCCAAAGCGGTGTATAAACGGGATGCCTTGAATCACAAGTTGCAGTCAGCATTAAAATTGGACTGAATATGGGTGAATCCATGGATTTTACCAACATTGAACGAGGCGTGATCGCAAAACGCAAACCTCCTCGGGTTTTCCCGTGCAAAAGTGTCAAGGGTATTCAGTGTCAAGGGTTTCCCGTGCAACAGTGTAAAGGTTATGCCAAACCTCCAATATACTCAAGTCTAGGACGAAACAGGGCAGTAAAAAAACGAGGCCAACAGCGACTGGCACGAATTATCTACAGCAACAGGACGGGAACAGCCCAACAAATTGTTGCGCAGTTCAATGAGGGAGCATCCCAACCCATTTCGGAGCACACGGCGTGGCACACCTGGCACCAAGCTAGGTTTCACAACAGGCGGCCAGTTTGGGTACCGTTCCTGTCACTGCAAAATAGGAAAGCGCGCCTGCTATGGGCACACAAGCATCGCCACTGTACACTGGATGAGTGGAAGAAGGTCACCTGGTCCGATGAATCTCGGTTACTACTTCATCATGCGGACGGCAAACATCCGGGGTGTTTTCTCTTGGGACACACTGGATCCTCTGATATTCGTAGACACATCCCTGAATGCAACACACCACCTGAACATTGTTGCCGATCAGGTGCACCCGTTCATGCTGACTGTGTTCCATGGTGATGACGGACATTTTCAACAGGACAATGCTCCCTGTCACCGTGCTCGATTGGTCTTGGCCTGGTTCGAGGTACTTCCACCTGTTTCAGTGGCCAGCTCGGTCACCCGATATCAACCCAATCAAGCATATGGGATGAAGTGGAGAGAACCATCCGACGCCTTCCCACACTATAGTCCAATCTGTACCAATTACGGGATGCTGTGATGTCAGCCTGGGCTGCTATTCCTCCTGCAACGGTTTCAACACCCTGCTAAATCCATGCCAGCACATATTCAGGCAGTTCTCGCCGCTAAAGGCAGCGCAACACGCTATTAGCGAGTTGTCTCTAATAAATTGTTCGTTCAGTGTATTTCGCGTGTTTTGATGTTCAAGCGTTATTCATTATAATGGCGAAATTAGACCATGGATTTTTTATGGAACATGCAAATTTCCTAATAGATTTTTTCATGCTTGCCGACTTCTTTTGCGTTTCTGAATCACTCAATATTAAAGAAATGAGGTAAGTATCCATATTTCGTATATCGATTAAGCCATCTTAAAATAAAAAATTGTTTTATATGCTTTGTTTAATGCCATTTAAAATGATGGGCTACTTGCTGAAATGGCTAATTTTAATATAATAAAATTGGTGGGTTTTCTTTTTTTTTTTTACTTTTTTTTTTTGCTTTTTGCGTGATGTGCTATGACTTGGCTCCATTTGCTGCCGTATTTATTATTTTATCTTTTTTTTTTAGTTTCCACCGTTTTTTTTAATAATGTATTAATTATATATTTTATGTGTTTTATTTATTTAATTGCATCATTAATCCCGTTTTGGGTTCTCAGCCTGTAGGGGGACAACATTGGGTACCTCCTCCAGTTTATCTGGCCTGGGTTATGTCAGTTGTTGTTGGTCAAATAAAATTAAATATTATAACTTTTATTATATCGTTTTTATAACTGTGATTCCTGGTGATGACGAACATTTTCAACAGGACAATGCTCCCTGTCACACTGCTTCAGTGGCCAGCTCGGTTGCCCGATATTAACCCAATCGAGCATGTATGGGATGAAGTGGAGATAAAATTACTTGAAGAGTAAATGAAATTTTTTTATTGAAGATGGAGTACGTTGTTCCTGTCCTGAAAGGCCTTGAGGTTGAGCCTGGCTGGCAAGCTGTAGTCTCTGCTGAAGGTGGCACTGAGCCTAAGCTTAAGCTTACTCCAGAAGAACCAATAGTGTGGTGGATGAAGCAGCGTATGATGATGGACCACATTTCTTTAATGATGTGGAGTTGAATTTCCGATCACTCTGCTCTAGCAGCTGAATTTGGTTGCGTCGGTATTAGCAAGGCATGGCCACTGATCTCTATTTGCGGTTGTTCTAGAGACCAGTGGGCATGACAGTCTGCAGAATGTGAAGGATATTAAAAATTTAATTTTTATAAATTACTAGCAGAGATACCCGGCGTTGCCTTGGGATAATTACACTTGTACGTAAAGAGAACAATCTCAAAAAATTAAATTATAACTTCCATTTAGTTAAATAATATTTCAATAAATACAACACAGAGCAAAGAGATTATCCATTCTACTAAATTACGAAAAACAGGAAGTCTAGATGATATACCAGGACTTGATTTAAACTCTTCTTGACCTGCCTCAGATTAAAAATGATATCCATCTTCACCACTTGGGAACATCACTGCCCAGCTAGCACTCATATGTTATATTTTCGTTGGAAACTGGTATTTGGGTTGGTAAACCGTGTTCGGTTAGATAACGGTTAGATATTAAGTAACTCCTACGTTTGGTATCTCGTTATATATCTCATGACCAAATCCCGGTCGAGGACGACGAGGATTTTTCAGTGGAAAATCCTGAGATCACGCACTTCCTTCGGAAGGGAAGTAAAGCTGTTAGTCCCGTGTAATCGTTTGCCGGCTGCACGTTAATTAACCCTTGCAAGGCAAAATTTGCGGCCCCTATAACGCCGTCCTGAAACGACCATATCAGTTTAAAAAGACGTTAATACCAAACAAACCAAACCAAACCAAATATGCTAGGTGATAACCCCGGCGTGGCTCGCATTTTTTTGGAATAAATTTTGAAATATCTTGAAAATAAAACACAAGAAAACGCTTAGAATTAATACAGTAAAAATTTTTGGGATTTCCACTGCTAGTCAAAATAATTTCTTACTCACGTAATCTTACTTTAGATATACCATTGATGTTATTGCACTTCCCTTTCTTCTCAAGATGTCTTGAATCAAAACTTCGCCATTCATCTCTTTTTTTAGTCTAGTGATCGCCGATTATTCTTTTGACCTGCTTACCATTTGCTCAATACAGCACAGAGCTAAAGGAGTGCTTCCTCTGTCGTCTTTCCACTCTTTCTCAATAGTGTGCTAACTTTCCATTATCTCCAGTAACTAATCATTTTTAAAGATTTTCAAAAAGTTGATAGGTACTAAGAACTCTCTTTTCAATAACAGAAAAATTCTATGCATTGTTACAAATTTTCCCTTTCATTGGTGGTCATGCGATATATATTGTTGATTCCTGCCTAGTGTTTGTGAATTGCGTGTTGATACCTATTGTTGCACAAACTTTGCAGTGCATTGTTGGTCATGAGATATTTCTCATTAATTTGCCCTTCCATAACCATGAATTTCGATTCTTTATCGATAAGTGTTATTTTTCCGAAATCTGAGGTAGACAGTGACCTTCTTTATTTATATATATAGACAGACTAGCTGATCTACCCGGCGTTGCCCGGAATAATTACAACCTCAAGAAGGATGTTGATTTGCTTCAGTTTAAAGCCTGCAATTGTTACGTGTATTTATTATGGTTTTTTGTGCCTGGATTCGCCAGACGAGGTTAGAATGCGCTCTCCCGACAATTTTGTTTATATCCCAGCTTTTACTCTAAAGCTGGACGGTACACTGTGTTTTTCGTTTGTCTGTCCGGGGCGTCTCCAAGTTAATGCCTGCCACACCAAGCGATTGCCCCTGGGCCTTGTTGATACTCATAGCGAATGAAAGCCGTATGGGAAACTGCAATCGCTTGTAATGGAAGGGCATATTTGTATCACTGGGTATTAATGGAATGCGAGGAATGAATACGTCGTCACCTGCGGCATTCCCCGTGATGATCGTGGCCTCTATTACGTTCGGCAATAGATTCTTCGCGGTTAGTCTTGTTCCAATGCACAGCCTTGGTGGGTCGAGGTTACGTAAGAGCATGATAGGTGAATCTTTTTTTTTAAGTGAGCTTATGTGGTTGAAGGGAATTTAAAAATTCTGTAGGGTAATGCAAAGCTTGCTCCATATCCATTACTGTATCAATAGATGAAAAGGTGGCAGAGTTGCCTGGGAGCATTTCCTGAATAAGATCGTTAACATATTTAACACTATCGTTTTTTTAGAGCTAAAATGGCCCTTTTACACAATCATCGATGCGATTTGTAATTTTCTTGTATATTTGGAAACACTTTAGTTATCAGCTCGTCGAGTGAAGAGACCATATTGCAGAAATTTGAGGGAAACGAAATTAGATCTGTAGAGGAATTGCTGTGAAAACTTCTTTGCACTTGTTTCTCCTCGTAAATGAACCCTCATATTAGTTTTGACATCCATTTTGCGCACATGCCTCCATAAAGTCAGGACCAAGACAGGCGTGAAGTTCATTGGCTGGCGTAGAGCATGGAATCACAGGCAGGGTTTGTCTATAATCTCCTGCCATGAGGACAACAGTACCGCTCATCAGCCGCCCATTTCCCCGCATGTCTTGCAAAGTGCGATCAAGTGCTTCTAGTGCTTTTTGTGGGCCATGGTGCATTCGTCCCAAACGATTAGTTTGCAATGCTTGAGTACTTGTGCCTGACTGGAGCCTTTGCTTATATTGCAAATGGGCCGTTCTGGAGACTGCAGATTCAATGGTATCAGCACCCAACTCACAAACACACTGCATGGACCAACAATATATATCTCATAACGAACAATGCAAGGCAAAATTTGTGCAACAATAGGCCCTTCGTGTTCCCATCAACAATGGTATCAACGCGCAATTCACCAATAACAAAGAGCAAAGAATGATGATGTAATATTAAACCAATCTTTCCAAGAATTATAACAATGAACATAAAATGATGATGCAATATGGATAAGTTTCAATGCATAGAATCCCTGTTATTCAGGCTTTTCTTAGAAAAGAGAGTTCTTAGTACTTAACGATTTCTTGAAAATCTTTAAAAATGATCAGTAATTGGAGATAATGGAGAGTTAGCAGTCTATTGAGAAAGAGTGGAAACACGACAGAGGAGGCATTCCTTTAGCTTCGTGATGTATTGAGCAATTGGAAAGCAAATAAATAGAAGAATCGGCGACCGCTAGCCTCCACAAAGTAATGAATGGCCAAGTTTTGCTTCAATGCATCGAGAGAAGAGTGGAAATTGCAAAATCAAGTGTACATCTGTGGTAAGATAACGTGAGTAAGAAATTATTTAGACAAGCAGTGGCATCCTTGGAGAGGTCCAGCCATTGTGAGCCTTTAAAAAATTTTTTTTAGAATTTTCATTAAGAATTTTTACTGTATTATTTCTAAGCATTTACATGTGTTAATTTTGAAGATATTGCAAAATTAAATTTAATTTTTTGAGATTGTTCTGTTTACCTCCAATTGTAATTATTCCGGGCAAGGCCGGGTACTTTTGCTGGTCTTTCTATATATATATATATATAAAGAAGAATGTTTGTTTGTTTGTTTGTGGGTTTGTTCGTTTGTTTGTTTGTTTTTTATAAAAATCTACAGTTTTATTCTGATCTTGATATAAAATTCGCATACATGACCTTCAAAGCATGAGGAAGGTCACTGTCTACTTCAGATTTCGAAGAAATAATAATTATTGATAAAAACTCGATATTCATGGTTATAGCAGGGCATATTAATGAGAAATATCTTATGACCAACAATGCAAGACAAGGTTTTTGCAACAATACGTATCAACAATGGTGTCAACACGCAATGCACCAACACTATCCAAGGATCAACAATATATATCTCATGACCGACAATGCAAGGCAATATAGAATTCAATGTATAGAATTCCTGTTATTCAGGCTTTTCTTAGAAAAGAGAATTCTTAATATTCATCAATTTCTTGAAAATCTTTAAAAACGATCAGTAACTGAAATAATGAGTTAGCAGACTACTGAGAAAGAGTGGAAGACGATAGAGGAAGCACTCCACTAGCTTCGTGCTGTATTAAGCAATTGGTAAGCAAGTAAATAGAAGAATAGGCGACCGCTAGACTACACAAATTGACGAATAGCCAATTTTTGCTTCAAGACATCGAAAGAAGAAAGGAAATTGCAACAACATCAAGTGTACTTCTGAAGTAAGATTACGCGAGTAAAAAATTATTTAGAATAAAATGCATCCTGGGAGAGGTCCATCTTTAAAAATTTTTTTTCGGTAAATCAAATCCCGATATATCATCTAGAATGGATTTTTTCAGGGAAGAGGTAAATTCCCGTCTTTCGGATTTTTCTTAAAATGGATAGTCCCTTCGCTCTATATTGTAGTGATTGAGTTATTATTTAACCAATTTGGAGTTTTAGGTTAGCTTTTTGAGGTTGTTCTGTATACCTACAAGCGTAATTATCCTGGGCAACGCCAGATCCTCTGCTAGTCTAAATATATAAAGAAGGATGTTTGTTTGTGGGTTTGTTTGTTTGTTTGTTTGTTTCTTATGCAAATCTACAGTCTTATTCCCATCTTGATGAAATTTTGCATACCTAACCTTCAAAGCATGAGGAAGGTCACTGTCAGAAAAATAATAATTATCGATAAAAAATCGATATTCATTGTTATGACTGAGCATATTAATGAGAAATATCTCATGACCAAGAATGCAAGACAAATTTCGTGCAACAATGGGCATCAGCAATTGTATCAACACGCAATTCTCAAACACTCAGCATGGACCAACAATACATAACTTATGACCAACAATGCAAGGAAAAGTTTGGGCAACAATACGTATCAACAATGGTGTCAACACGCAATGCACTAATACTTGGCAGGGATCAACAATATATATATCACGACAACCAATGAAAGGCAAAATTTGTAACAATGCATAGAATTCCTGTTATTCAGGCTGTTCTTAAAAAAGTGAGTTCTTAAAACCTAACAATTTCTTGCAAATCTTTAAAAATCTTCAGTAACTGGAGATAATGGAAAGTTAGCAGACTATTGAGAGAGAGTGCAAATACGACAGAGGAAGCATTCCTTTAGCTCCGTTCTATATTCAGCAAATGGTAAGTAGGTGAATAGAAAAATCGGCGATTACTAGAATAAAAAAAGAGATGAATGGCGAAGTTTTGATTCAAGACATCTTGAGAAGAAAGGGAAGTGCAACAACATCAAGTGTACATCTAAAGTAAGATTACGTGAGTAAGAAATTATTTAGACTAGCCGTGGCATTCTTGGAGAGGTTCATCCACTATGAGCCTTAGAAAAAAATTTTTCAAATGTCAGTTAAGAATATTTACTGTATTAATTTTCAGCTTTTTAAGATATTACAAAATTTTTTCCAGAAAAAAAGTCGCTTTGCAAACTTGACCTTCAAAGCATGAGGAAGGTTACTGTCTACCTCAGATTTCGGAAAAAGAATAATTTTTGATAAAAAAAAATCGATATTCATGGTATGGCAAGGGATAATAATGAGAAATATTTCATGACCAAAAATGCAAGGCAAAGTTTGTACAACAATAGGGATCAGCAATGGTATCAGCATGCGATTCGCAAACTCTCTGCATGTGCCAACAATATATATCTCATGACCAAAATTAAGAATTTTTAGTCTATTAATTTCAAGCGTTTTCATGTGTTTATTTTTAAGATATTTCAAAATATATTACAAAAAAAGTCCGAGCCACCCAGGGTAGCTATATCACCTACCTTATTTGGTAGCACAGCAGATCCAAATGTTTCTTATAAATCAATTTTCACTATATTCTGTGGGAAAGTGTATATTTTGGAAACTGAAATTCTGATAATGCGATGACTGAACGTTCGTTTCCAAGAATTATTGATAACGAGCATCGAATGATAATGCAGTGACAGAACATTAATAAGGCAGCGTCTATTGATGAGGCAAAGGAGACACACGTGTCGCTTGTGAGCTCCAGTATATCACTGGACTTCTTGTTTTTCGTATTTTATGTAGAATGGATAGTCCCTTTGCTCTGTGTTGTATTGATTGAGTTATTATTTAACCAATTGGGAGTTATAATTTAATTTTTTGAGATCTATCTCTTTACCCAGAAGTATAGTTAACCCGATCTACTAGTCTTTCTATATATATAAAGAAGGATGGTTGTGTGTTTGCGGGTATGTTTGTTTGTTTGTTTGTTTCTTATACAAATCTACAGTTTTATTCCGATCTTAATGAAATTTTGCATACTTGACCTTCAAAGCATGAGGAAGGTCATTGTCTACCTCAGATTTCGGAAAAATAATAAATATCGATATTCATGGTAATGGAAAGGCATAATAATGAGAAATATTTCGCTTCAAAAATGGTATCAACGCGCAAATCACCAATAACAATGAGCACAAAATGAAGATACGCAAAATAAAGCAATCTTTTCCAAGAATTATAACAATGAACTTAAAATGATGATGCAATATGGATAAGTTTCAATTAGTAACAATGCATAGAATGCCTTTTATTCAGGTTTTTCTTAGAAAAGAGAGTTCGTAATACTTAACAATTTCTTGAAAATCTTTAAAAATGATCAGTAACTGGAGATAATGAAGAGTAGCAGGCTATTGAGAAAGAGTGGAAAGACGACAGAGGAAGCACTTCCTTAGCTCCGTGCTGTATTGAGCAAATGGGAAGCAAGTAAATAGAGGAATCGGCGACCGCTAGACTACTCAAAATGATGAATGGCCAAGTTTAGCTTCAACACATCGGGTGAATCATGGAAATTGCAAAATCATCAGGTGTACATCTGAAGTAAGATTACGTCAGTAAGAAATTACTGGAGAGTTCCCAGAATTGTGAGCCTTTTTTCGAACTTAAATTAAGAATTTTTACTGTATTAATTCTAAGCATTTTCATGTGTTTATTTTTAAGATATTGCACAATTTTTAAATTGTTCTGTAATTATCCCAGGCAACGCCAGGTACCTTTGCTAGTAATATATATAGAAGAAGATGGAAGAAGGATGTTTGTGGGTTTGTGTATATTTAATACAAATCTACACTTTTATTCTGATCTTGATGAAATTTTGCCCACTTGACCTTCAAAGCATGAGGAGGGTCACTGTCTACCTCAGATTTCGGACAAATAATATTTATGGATTAAATATTCGATGTTCATGGTTATCTCAGGGCATATTAATGAGAAATATCTCATGACCAACAATGCAAGGCGGAGTTTGTGCAACAATAGGTATCAACAATGGTATCAACACGCAATTCACAAACACTCTGCACACACCAACAATATATGTCTCATGACCAACACTGAAACGCAAAGTATGTGCAATTCCTCTTATTAGATCTTTTCTTAGAAAAGAGATATCTTAGTATTTAACAATTTTCTGAAAAATCTTTAAAAATTAGCACACTATTGAGAAAGAGTGAAAAGACGACCGAGGAAGCACTCCTTTAGTTCCATGCTGCATTGAGCAAATGGTAAGCAGGTAAATAGAATAATCGGCGATCGTTAGACTACAAAAAGAGATGAAGAAAAGGAATTGCAACAACATCAAGTGTACATCTAAAGTAAGATTACGTGAGTAAAAATCACTTAGACTAGCAGTAGTATCCTTGGAGAGGTCTATCCATTGTGAGCCATTAAAACTGTTTTTTATTATTTATTAGGAATCTTTACGGTATTAATTTTCAGCTTTTTAAGATATTTCAAAATTTGTTCCAGAAAAAAAGTCACTTTGCAAACTTGACCTTCAAAGCATGAGGAAGGTCATTGTTTACCTCAGATTTCGGAAAATGAATAATTTTCGATAAAAAAAATCGATATTCATGGTTATGACAGGGCAAGTTAATGAGAAATATCTTATCACCAACAATGCAAGGCAAAGTTTGTGCAACAATATTTATCAACAATGGTATCAACACGCAATTCACAAACACTCTGCACGGACCAACAAAATATATCTCATGATCCACAATACAAAGGAAGTTTATGCAACAATAGGTATCAACAATGGTGTCCAGATGCAATGCTAACCAACACTATCCAAGGATCAGCAATATATATCTCATGACCAACAAGTTTGCTCAATATAGATAAATTTCAATTTGTAACAATGCATAGAATTCCTGTTATTCAAGCTTTCCTTCGAAAAGAGGGTGCTTAGTAATTAACAATTTCTTGAAAATGATCAGTAACTGGAGATAATGGAGAGTTAGCAGACTATTGAGAAAATGTGGAAAGACGACAGAGGAAGCACTCTTTAGCTCCATGCTGCATTGAGTAAATGGTAAGCAAGTAAATAGAAGAATCGGCGATCGCTAGACTACACATAGTCATGAATGGCTAAGTTTTGCTTCAAGATATCGATAGAAGATGGGAATTGCAACATCTAAAGTTAGATTACGTGAGTAAGAAATTATTTAGACTAGCCGTGGCATCCTTGGAGAGGTCCCTCCATTGTGAGCCTAAAAAAATTTTTTTCAAATATTTATTAAGAATTTTTACTTTATTAATTTTGAGTGTTTTCATGGGTTTATTTTTAAGATATTGCAAAATTTAATCCAAAAAAAAAGTCCGAGCCACGCCGGGGTTATCATCTAGCTTATTTGGTAGCACATCAGATCTAAACATTTCATAAAAATACATTTTGACTATAGTCTATGGCAATGTGTATATTTTGGAAACTGAGATGCTAATAATGTGATGATTGAAATTTCGTTTCCAAGAATTATTGATAATGAGGAAAAAGTGAGGTTGCAGTCACAGAACATTAAAAGGCAGCTTCTATTGATGAGTCAGAGGAGTCAAGCGTGTCTCCCTTGCGCTTCCTATCAAATGTCCAGACGAGTGGCAAAAATTAATGTGTCTGGAAAGGAAAGAGAACAAACGAGTATTGGTCAGAAAAACTCTGCAACTAAAACAGAAAAGTCTATATGGACATTTGAAACATCTGAACAACGGTAAATTCGAATACAGCAAGAGGGTATAAGAGCTTCTACGTAAAGGGCAAGAAAAACTTGAGTCTAAAGTATCTGGTGATGCTCTGCAGTGTTGAGGAAAGTCAAGAAGAGTTTAGATAAAATCCCGGTATATCACCTAGACTTCCTGTTTTTCGTATTTTTCATAGAATGGAAAGTCCCTTTGCTCTGTGTTATATTGATTGAGTTACAGGTATTGGACATTGAAACTGAAACACCTGGTAGAAATCCAAAATCTTTATTTAATAAGGTGTTGGGGCACCGTGAGCAGCCAGCACAGCAGTAACACGTCTTGGGAAGGATCGGTAGAGGTCCTGCACAGTTTGCACCCCAAACCATTACTGATCCACCCATTACTGGTCCACCTCCGTGTTTGACTGTGGGTGCCAAGCAGTCTGGGTTGTAGGCATCACAGGGGCTCCTCCAGACGAATACCCTCCCTGTTGTTTGGAAGACAGTGTAGCTGGACTCGTCCGAGAATATGACGCGTTTGAGGTCATCCAACGTCCAGGTTTTATGCGTCCGGCACCACTGAACCCGCTTGGAGGCATTTGTACTACTGATGAAAGGCTTTGGTATAGCAACCCTGCCATGGATGTTGGATTTATGCAGGTAACGACGGATTGTCTTCGTGCACACAGGTTCCTGGAGGTGTGTATTCATTTCTGCGATGATTTCTGCTGCGGTGGTTTTCCGCTTTCGTGCAACAATCCTGGTCATTGTCCTGCGTCTCTTTCCGACAACTTCCGTTTTCCCCTGCAGTTGCTCGTCCTGGACGTGGTTCGTCCTTCCTGTTCATATGCACACATCACCCTGGATACTGTAGCACGTGAGACATCACAAAGTGTGGCAGTTTTGGACACAGATGCACCTGCTAGACGCGCCCCAACAATCTGCCCTCTTTTGAAGTCGGATATGTCTCCCATTATAGCGCTCTGCACAGACAATTTGAAGCTTACTATCGAACTTTTCTACTGGAGTGACTACCAAGACCTCTGACACGTGATTCATTGATATGCATACGATTAATTACCTAGCAGAAGGTTCTATTCAGCCCTGGGGGTATCCAGTGCTATTTGCGAAGGTGTTTCAGTTTCAATGTCCAATACCTGTATTATTTAACCAATTGGGAGTTAAATATAATTCTTTGAGATTCTTTTCTTAATTTAATTTTTTGAGATTGTTCTCTTTATTTTAATTATCCTGGGCAACACCGGGTAACTCTGCTAGTTATATACATGTATATAGAAAGATAACTATATTGCTAATATTGGAGGAATATTTCAATGTCGAGTTAGTTAAATGCTCTCAGTCGTTCACTAGACTTTTGGATGCAATCCTTTGGTCCGGTCTGTCTTAGATTACGCAATCTTTATCCCATTATTTGGTGCTTTATCGAACTTATTCTACAACAGTTGGTTGCTTTTCTATTACCATTAGTCTGATCTGCTGCTCACTTGAAATGCCCATTAGTGATCATTTACCGCTGCGAGTTATTTTAAACGATGTTATTGCTTTAATGCACCACCCCTCACTATTATCAATCAGTTATACCGCCGACAATCCGAGCCTTCGTACCATTTATCACTTTTAAGAAAGCTTTGAAAGAGTTTACTTTTCACCTCCCTCAACTGATCAGTTAATCAATAAATTGAATAAATATTTTGAGCTCATTTTTTACCGTACTTGAATTTACCATTCTTGGCTGGTTCACTTTTGATAGTTAAGTAATCTGTTTACTTTGAATCTGAAGAGGTTTATCTTTTTAATGTACAGTGTCTACGGTGTGTACCTTTACATCGTTTTCATTTGTTGGTAGTGTACATTCTATGTTGATGTACATGGTGAGTTAAAAGTCGCAGTACACCCTGTTTTTTCGAAAACCTTGCAGGAATTTGGAAATCTGAAAATTCCGGTAAGGTATGGGTGAGGTGGCCTATCTTTTACTGCATGTACCAAACATACCCGCCATCTTGAATTCGGTCATCTTGAATCTAAGTCAATTTTTTAAAATGGAAAGGAGGGGTCGTGTGATATATCAATTAACACCACCATTTTCTGACAATTTCATTCCTGTAAACAGATTTGAAATAACAGTAATGTTTCAGAAGTTACATCTTGTTTGGAATTACAGGCTGGACTGTTCTTCATAAAGGACAGCCATTTAATGTGTTCAAAATGGTCTCCCTCTTGGTCAAGGCACATTTGAAGGCGCTGAATCCAATCGCCACCCACTCGCAGAAGGATTTCCGCAGAAATGCTGGCACACGCTTCTTCAATGCGTTGCTGGAGATGGTGTATGTTTCTGATTTTCTCTGCATCCACGAGTTGCTTTAAATGACCCCACGGATAAAAGTCAAATGGTGTGAGATCAGGTGATCTGGGCGGCCATTCCACAGCACCACTTCAGCAATCCAATGAACAGGAAATCGAACACCTAACCACTGGCAAACATCTGCACCGCAGTGTGGTGGAGCCCCATCCGGTTGAACGTAAGAGGGAAAGCTGCCAGTTTCATTCAGAGGTGAGAAAAACACCACTTCTTGTAGCATTTCCAGGTAGCATTGAGCATTTATGTTCTGGTCAATGAAAATGGATCCAATTATACGGGTATCCTGTACTCCACACCACACCATAATCTTTACGTAACCAACTACCTTGGAAGGTTCTATCCAGTGTGGATTGTGGTCACTCCAATACCTGTGGTTGTGACGGTTGACTTCACCACTGACATAAAAGTTTGCCTCATCACTGAACAAGTTACTTGTGCAAAAGAGATATCTTGTCGATGTTGCTCTAGGGCCCAATTGCAAAAGTGGATACATCTGTCTGGGTCATCTTGTGCTAGGTGCTGGAGTATCTGAATCTTGAATGGATGCCATTGTGAAGCATGAAGGATTCGTACGATCGATGACTGGTTGATTCCACATTCTGCTAACAAATGTCATGTGCTGCATTGTGGGCTGTTGACAAAGGATGCCAAAACCATTGTTGAGGTTGTCTCGTCAGTACCACTTATTGGACGGCCATTCCGTGCCTTGTTAATCACAGTCCCAGTTTCTTGGAATTTCTTAATAAGGCACCTGGCAGTGTTGTTGAAACTGGAGGTCTTTCTGGGTCTTTCTTAAAATCTGCAGCTATGACACAGAAACTGCGTTCTCCAGACATTATAAAGACCTCATTTCTCTCCGTGGTCAAAGTCATCTTCAACAGAATGAAACAAAATATGTTGTAACTTTTGAACCATAACTTCTACTTCAAATCTGTATACAGGAATGAAACTGTCAGAAAATGCTGATGTTATTTGATATATCACACGACCCCCTTTCTATTTAAAAAATGACTTACATTCAAGATGGCATGGCCGATTTCAGAAAGGCGGCCATGTTCGGAACATACTATAAAAGATAGACCACCTCACCCATAATTTACAGGAATAATCAGATTTCCCAATTCCTGCAAGGTTTTCGAAAAAAAAGGGTGTACTGCGACTTTTGACGCACCTTGTATTAGTAGGCAACTTTTGACTCGAAGTGTGCCTTAAATCAAGAATCAATATCAAGAATCAATATCAAGAATTATTATCAAGACTCTCCTCCCGTGAAAGGCCACGGGATGATACCACGCAAAGTAAGATGCTACATAGAGATACGCAGAAATCAAAGCATGTCTTAAATAACAAACCAAAATTCCCTGCGGTGAAAGGCCACATGATGATACCACGCAAAGTATATGCTCTGTGTCACGTGCTACAAAATTAGCGCAATGGAAGGTGGGCTTAAAGTTACGACACGCAGAACATACAATTTGATAATATTTGTAACAACATTATTAATAAATGAAAGAATCTTTTACATACAAAAAAAAGAGTGGAGTAAACAATCCCGTGATTTCCACTAACATGCAGAAAATCACTAGAAGATAAATAATTCTGATTATCATCTGGAAGTAGCCCGTCGAATTACGGTTTCACACTGGATAAGCACCTTTTAGGAAGGTGACAACAAAATTCGTAATGATTACTTTTAACTAGACAACGCTCCTTTTTCATAAAGAAATGGACGGAATATACTGCCTACCAGGCGTCTCCAAATAATAAACATTTACAATAGAAATTAAGTAATAATTTACAGAGCTTCAATGCCATTTAGGCGAAGAACCCTGTAGCCTGTGACTTGTGTAACACCAATATCTGAAGATCCTTTACGGGAATTGAAGAGGAAAGAACGTACCACTAAACAGGACAGTGGTTACGCAATGCGTTTACAGTCCAGAGCGACAAAGAAAACTAATAAGAAAAACAAACAAAGATCCACAATTAAAGTCAGTCGGAATACTAATTACGCGCTTGCTTAATTAGACTAAATATACTAAACTTTATAACTGTTAATTTAACGAGCATAAAAGATAAAGTGTGGAAAATTTCCATTACTCTCAAACAAGTGAGCCACTTAGATGAGTTTCATTATGCAATGGTTGTTTTTTATACACAATTTAATGCTCGATACGCGCGAGGAAATTGCAAGGGAGAAGACTGACTTAGACAGAGCCAAAATTAACAGACAGATTCATGAAATGGCTTACCTGTCGTATGGGGCGAAGGCGCCTAGGTTCTCCCGTATATAGCTGGAAATCATCCAGGGGAAGATGCACACTATTTTACCTCTACAGAGAATTGTCTTTATACCTGGTTAGTGAAATGGCTGTGGTGGTTCCACAATTTAATGTGCACGGCGAGGACCAAAGTTTTGGTCATATATCTTGATGAGACATTGCTCTGAAGGGTGACTCTGACGTGGTTGAAACTTGATAATGGCCACGACAGCTCGTTTCCACTTCCAGGTTCGTGTGACGCACTTTGTCGTTGGCGTGAAGAATTTTCCTCGGTGAAAATTACTGAGACATCGAGGAATTCACTGGCGGTAAAGAGTCCTATGTGATATTCTACAGGAAGAGAAATATTACTATATTTCAACTGCGATGTATGGCTGCCCGCTCTTGCGCAGCTGTCTTCAGCAGTTGCAACTTTCTTGCTAGGGCTCCACGTCTATCCGCTGGCTGCTAGCTGACTTATCACAATTTCAGTCGTTGCTTGACTGAAATTTCAGGAGCTTTGATTCAAGTGGCCTTTTTGTTTCGAAGCCCGTCACTCTCTCCTCAATTCCAATCTCCCGCTCCGAGAATACCTTTTTATGCTTCCGCTTGCACTGCTTACACCTCTTATTTTCTTAAGATAGCTCATGTCATTAGTTTGAATTGAAATACGCTTAATCACGTCAAAAGGTGTCGTCTGACAAACTCCAACATTATTTCCTGGCAGACGTCGTCTGCTACGTCTATTGATGTCCGTGAATGTCACAACTCCTTGTGACACACTTGCCCTCTGCTGCACTGGACTGGTGTCCGAATTCTCATTTGTCTCCTCGTATTTGGAGAAATACGAGAGGAGATCAAAAAGTAAGTTGCACTTCCACGGTATGGCCATTTATTACACCACCTATACAAAAGCAACATGGCTATAGCAGCATACAATGTAGGTTCACTTTTCTACATAGTCCCCAAGAGACCGTAAACATTTATCCGAACAATCAACCAACTTTTCGAATCCGGATGCATAGAAATCTCCTCCAATGTTTTGTAACCACACGGTGACAGCCACTTTCACCTCGTCATCGTTTCGAAATTGTTGTCCACCGAGTTCTGTTTTGAGCTTACCGAAAAGATGAAAGTCGCATGGCGCTAAGTCGTGATTGTATGGAGGTTGATGCCAAACCTCCCACTTGAATCGCTGCAGCAGTTCGCACGTTTGGCGTGCCTTGTGAGCTGTTGCGTTATCGTGCAACAAAATCACACCGGTGCGCAATTTCCATATACAGCAGTGATTTCACGATGAATGGCCATGCAATTCACCTGTTTGGCCCACAGAAATCGGATTGCTGCTCGCACCTCAAGTTTGGAGTGGATATTCAGTTGACACGCTATTGCTTTTAGCCCGCTAGTCACACAAAACACGACGGGGAACCACAGCAACCGTCCTATCCGACGTCTGCGCAGTTAATGCCCTTTTCTCCACTTTGCCCATGATTGCGACACACAGCACGCTCCTGTGGCGAGTTAGTGCAACTTACTTTTTGATCTCCCCTCGTACTTATGTCCATTGTTCGTGTTTCTCCTTATGCTCTGTATCTTATTATTCCTCTTTTTTTGTTATTACCAGAAAAGGTTTTTTTTCTTTGCTCAGCAAAAAATTTCGCTACTAGCCCCTTACATCTGTGGAGGTTGCTTTCTGGCTTCCAAGTTGTTCGCGCATAAGCAACCCATTTCACCAAAAATTGGCTTTTTGAGGCTTTGCCGCTAACAACTAATAACTTCTGTACTTTGTTGATGTCCGGTACAACAGGTCCTTGATTCATCCTGGTTTTCCCTGTTACTGTTTCACCCTATTGACGCTTTTATTCCTCTTTTTTCCAAAAGAAGCAATGCAATATTTAATTGCCACTCCATTTTCTTAGGATTTTTACTCTGGTGGTAATCTTATTTATTACCCTAATTATCTTAAAAGGTCCTATATATTTGCTATATAGTTTCTTGTCAATCTTGTGTTTTATTGATCTTCAACGCTCTGCCCATACCCAAAGTTTTTCTCCTGTTTTTAAGGGCCAGGTTGTATGGCATTTATCACAATGATGCTTGTAGCATTTATTTGCCTTGATAATAGCCGTGCGGACTTGTCTTAAGACCTTGAGTAAATGGGTATATGGAGCTTTTTCCTTGCTTGCAACTACGTACCTGTTGATGTAAGGGGGAATTATTACTTCTCTCCCTAAATCAGCAAAGAAGGGAATCATCCTGGAAGCTTGAGATACAGAAGCGTTAACGGTGATTTCCGCCATACTTAAGAAGTCATCCCAGTCTGACTTTTCTAGATTAACATAATTACGGAAAATTTGGATAACCGTTTGATTTGTTCTCTCTGATTGACCATCAGACTGGGGATGATAAGTGTTAGAAAATTTTAGCGAAGTGCCTAAAGCTTTAAAGATAAATTTTGGGTACAATGGCTTGCAAGAAACCATGAATCTGAATAAAAATTATCAACTAACAGCTTTACAGTTTCTTCTGCCGTTATGTTAACTAGAGAAGGTAAAAGCTGGACTCTTTTGTTAGAAGGGCATCATGGCCTTTTTCTGTTTTAGGAAGTGGTAATATAAAGTCAATGGCAATAACTGGCCATCGCTGGGAAGCCACTTCAATGGCTGCAAATTTCCAAAAGCCTTTTGCCATTCAACTTTGTTAGCTTGGCATTCTTGACACTAATTGACGAATGACATATCTTTATTTATTTATTTATTTATAACAATTTGCATCCAACCAGGGATGAAGTATTAAAATACAAAAATCAAAAATTAATTTGATTCGTCATAAGATATTGCTTAATCAATTGTTTAACATGCAAGTTATGATTTACACAATTTTGATTTCTACAGTCCAACAAATTTATTCTTAATTGGTACGGTAAATTATTCCAAATCTCTTTAGTGTTAAATAGAAAAAACCTACTCATTCTAGAGGTAATAATAAACGGAGGTATCAATTTGAATTTCTGAATAGAACGTATCTCTGTGTCATCTTTTAACCATTCAACAATAGATTGGAATGGATGACAACCATTCTTTAGTCATGCTAGCTCATGTGAACTGCTGTCTCATTTTAGTCAAGGTCTTGTACATGCCTAAATGTCCCGCCACTGGATCACTGTTTGACTGGAATTACGCTTAATCGCGTTAAAAGGTGTCATCTGATGAACTCCATCATCTGGATCCCGTGAATGTCGCAACTCTCTGTGACATATTGTAGTGTACTAATCCTTTAATTTAAATTAATAAATAAATAAATTAAAAATAAATTAGCAATAACTA
This sequence comes from Rhysida immarginata, assembly GCA_023313115.1. Lineage (NCBI taxonomy): Eukaryota > Metazoa > Arthropoda > Chilopoda > Scolopendromorpha > Scolopendridae > Rhysida > Rhysida immarginata. The sequence goes on from JAHWFO010032465.1 coordinate 506,037, forward strand.
TTATAATTAGAAATTTTATAATTCAATATATTATTTAAGACAAATAAAACTCCTTTAGTTAAATAAATAAATTAAAATAAGTAATATAAAAAAATGAAAAAAGTCTTTCGGGATTTTTTCCCATCTTCAGTAATAAAGTTTTTCGAATGAATGGAAGATATAATAATAAAAAATAAAGAAATGTAATCTAATACAATGTGTGATATATGATTAGTATGATTGTTGTGATCAGGATTGTTGAGTGAAAGGGTGTATTTTTTAGTAGTAATTTGTAGTAATTTAGTAGTAATTTAGTAGTAAAAAAAAAATGATATTGTATTTTTAGTAGTAATTTCCATTTATTATTAATTTCTATAGATGGTTTGGCTAAATTTTTTTCATTCGAAATAATGTTGATGGTTTCGTTTATTAGTCTTTTTTATAATTTATTTCTTTACCAATCTATTAGATTACATTGTTTTATTTTTTATTATTATATCTTCCATTCATTTAAAAAACTTTATTAGTGAAGATTGTTTTATATTACTTATTATAATTTATTTATTTAATTAAAGGAGTTTTATTTGTCTTAAATAATATATTTTATCACAACTCCTACGTTTATAAAATAATTTATAATTCAATACTTGATTAAATATCTTAGCTCCATTATTAATTTAACATGAATTAACAAATCTTAAAATACTATTCTGAAATCTATTTCCGTATTAAGTAGTGGAAAAACAGAGTTACTTATTGGTTTCACAATGTTCATCGGTCGGTCCGTCCCCTTCATAATTTCTGCAGATTTTGAGGTAGAATATTGAAATTCGGAATGTGGCTTTCTATGCGCATGAGTGCCATCACTATTTAGTTTGGTTTTAATTGGCCGACTGGGGTCGGAAATACGGGGTGGGAGTACCGATCTATGTGGTATTTAGGTATGTAAAGGAGTGAAATTCGATGTGATACTCCTCCAGGCAAAATCTACATTCCTATAATGTTTGAGCCATATTGTTATAATGTGGTCGGAGTTTTCGGGGTTGCAGTCACTTGGTCTTTAGAACTAAGGCAACATATGTCGTGTGATATATCTTTCGTTCGTAAATGATGAGAAAGGAAAGAAGATAGGGTTCTTTTATATTTTCTAAATACTAACTTGTAGAAAATAAATTTTGATAAAAAAAATTGGGGTTAGAAATTGCAGATGAAGGGGTAAAAATTGATCTAAGGATTTCAGCTTCTTTCCTATACCTTCCTCGGGAAGATTAATTTTTTGTTATATAACCAATATTTCCATGTCCCCTGAAATGATCTTTGGATACAGAAAGCGATGAATGTTTGGTTAATTTTCTCCCATCTCTCCGAACAGAACGAAAACCATCTGTTTTCTTTTTTTTCAGTTAACCATTGTCCACAGTTTCTAGCTTTACGAGTGTATTTGAATGTTATCCTCTGTCGGTCAGACAATACGTTACCAGATAGGATGACAAGGAGGCTCTGATGCTTCGGCCGTCAGCTGTTTCAGTCTTTACTGAAACGTGACATCACTGGAGAGAAATAACTTCGGGCGACGTTTTGAATAGTAGAAAAGTTTAAAAATAATTGTGAGTGATTAACTCATTCAAAAAATTTGAAATTTTTATAAGGAGAGTCGGGGTAACATGCCCTATATAAGCCTTCTTTACTTTTTTTTTTTTTTAGAAAAAGAAACATTTATTTGACATAAAAATTTAATAGAATATACAGGGTGTTTCTAAATGGTACATAGAAATTACATCAATAGAAGCAAAAAGTTCCTTATCGAAAGTGTCGAAAATTCAAAATTTAAATTGCGTCTTTACGTTATTTATGAACTTTCTGCACCAACATTTCACATAACGAACTGCCAAATTGGTCAGGTGACCTTTTCGCTTCCAGGTCTTGTTATCTCGTTGGCCTCGATGAACTGCGCTATGCCACGCGAAAACAGTGGCAATTGTTGAGATTAAATGACGTTATCCGCCAGCTTTTAGAAAACTTCGCGTGATGTTTGTCACTTAAAATTTCAACATTTTGCATAAGGAACTCTAACTTTGTTATCATGCAAAAGATCCTTAGGTACTTATTGCCCTTCCATTTAGAAACACCCTGTATAATCCAACTAAATTCAAATACATGGCCAAAAGAAAATTCTCAAGATACATGAAATAAAAAAAAAATGAAAACTGTACCCCTACTACTGGATCAATTTTTCAAGCAAAAAATACATTTTATTTTATTATTTTGCATTGCCTACCTTATCTTCCGCACCCATTACACTTATTTCTATTAGCGATACAGTTTTCATGCAGCCACCGGAGGCAAACAATTACTTCAATCCAATCCGTTTTTTGTTTCGTCTCGAAATAATTTTCCTAGCACTGAACACAGAAATTTTGTTCATCGTCACCTGATTTTTTTGGTTTGATTGTTGAGTTTCTTTTTTGGTTTCGTTGAAGAATTCTTTTCATTTGTCAAGACCACTGTTTTTCTTTTCCTGGTTGATGGTGTAATAGTTAGTGTTGGAAGAGGTGAAATGCTATGTAAAATCTTTCTTGGAGACAATTTACTAGGTGCTGGTTCTATGTGACTTGTTACTGATTGAACATCAATGTCACTTGGTTTTTCTGTTTCCTGATCTTTCGGAGTTTCATTCGTTGTTGCAGCTTAAGCTAAAACAAAGGCATGATTGGGAATTTTCAAAGGGTTGTAAGGCATAATTCCACATGCTTCAAACCATCTTAATAATTCATATTGTAGATTATACTACGATAAGATCCCAGTCTTGTCGTTGTTACATCATTGGATTTTATTCGACGTCTCAAGGTTCTGGATGGGATCCCAAAAATACGGGCTTCCCTCGTTAACGCCCATTTATTTATGGGGAACTGCAGTGATGTCTTTTTTAGATTACCAGTAGTCCACCGACCTTTATTTAGGCTAGTTTGCTTCCGTTTATATCGTCTCGGCATTGTCTAATAAAATTACTAACAAATCTGCGCATACAAAACTAATAAAATAACAAATAAGTGAACATCTGAAAACTAGCATCTTTCCTCGCATGCTAAAGGGGCATCTCTTCCCCTTTGTAAACCCAAACTTAAATTTTTATTCTGACTTATCGATGAATATTTCTTGTTTCATCTAGCCACATGTTAGAAACGACAGTATTACTTTACATATTTTTCAAAGAGATCAATTTCATTCTCATTAAACTCAACCTTAATAAACCATTTACTTGCTGTTTATCAATATAAGGGAGTCTAAATCACACTCACCGAACCAGGTTTTCTTGGTTTGTAGGCGAACAAAGAACCCGACGCGAACCAAATTTTCAGCAGTGAGGTTTCCAGATATGCATAATCGCTTTCAATTTTTGTAGCTCCACCTGTTGAGTATTTCTATTTTTTACAGCAAGTGGGCCATCTCTCTCACTGGGGCATCTTACCCCGACTCACCCTAAACGTTCATTTTGACCTGGACTATTTAAAAACGTTATAATTGAAAAAACATGAACAATACCTATTGTATAGGCTTTATTCACCACAGATCATCCATGACTTCTTCATTGTTATTCCCAGGGAAAAAAAACCGTGGCATGAAAAATGTGTGGTTTTTCACTCATAAAATCCTCGCATCCCGCTGCAAGTCATTAAAACCCGCTAAAAGCCCTATTCACCAGTTTATGGTAGTTTATTTTACTTGGATTGGCTAAAAATAGGGTAAATATATCTCCTAAAAAGTAAATTTTTGAATAACTAAATTCAAGCTCTTTTTGCATTGGGCTTAATTAATAGTCGGCCCGAGTGTCACCTGTAAATGTACGCAGTGGAATACGTCAATCACTGTAAGAGCAGGGAAATGTTTCGCTTTTATATTTGCATTGTTTTGTCTAAATCAGCAAGCCAATCTGTGGAGATCTTTGAAGTCATCCAGGCATTTTGGTTGTCCAAATATCGAACAGGAAGAGAAATTGAAGACCTAAGCCTTGAAAATAATCTTGGTCTGGCAGTCTTTTCAATAACAAGGCGTTTTTAGCATTTCACTCCCATCTTGATTACAGCATAATAACACTGTTATTCTTTCCTAGAAATGCTTTTCTCCTGAGCATTTATGCCCCCTGAATAAAACCAAGGGACTTGTCTGAAAGCCATCTCCAAAATAATTCTGTCTTGTCACATTTGAAGACGTCCTTTGCATGTATTGATCACATATCGGTTTCCAAGCTTCATCAAACCAGTTTGTCACCTGCAGTAATTAAGTTCCAAATATACAGCTCAACAATTTTAAAAATTCTTATTAGCTAAGCTCACTTTCCTTTCTAAATCCACATCAGCTGATTCTCCTGAAACTCCTCGTAGCGCAATATTGTGTCTCTTTTTCCATTTGTCAAGCCAACTTATGTTGCTTTTGAAATCATCTTTCCCAAATAAAGTTGCTAACTACAGGGTGATTATAATTAAAATTTATGTTTCAAAACGCTATAAAAAATGAACCACCTAGTAGAATGACGTCCAATTGGAACGAAATGTTATTAAAGAAGGGGGAAAGCTTATGACATAAGAAAAAAAACTAGGTCCAAATTTTAGCAACAGTTGGCGATGAAAGCGTCTGAATTTCGACTACAAATAACAAATGAATCGTAAAACAAAGGCTAAGATGTAAGTTACACATTAAACCAATTGTACTGTTCAGTGTGCAAAGCATCCATCAAATCGGTTTTTTATATTGCGGGAGACTGGCGCAAAACATGTTCAATATGCTGTCCAGCGTTGTGTGCAACAAGTTGAAATCGAGAAACAGCATGTTCCACAACTGATCGAAGTGTCTCCGGCGTCACGTTCAGAATGAGGAAAAGCCGTGTACCCGGCGTTTTTATAACAAATGAAATGAGTCGTGCGCATGAGCCGTCTAAAATTTGGACCTACCGTAAATACTGTATTAAGCGCTCGGGCCCTTATTTGCAAAAATTCAGCGGACCCCCAGGCGCTTAATGCAGGCGGGCCGGTATTACAGGTCCGGCGCTTATAAAATTCTGCACAACTGTGATGGATACTATTATGCAAAATTCTCGCCCTTCTCCTTCATCTTTTCTAAAGTATCCTGCTGTATTTTCCATTCCCGTTAGGATCAATGCTAAACTGTTTGGCTGTAGCTTCTGTAGAATGGTTTTCAGCCTACTTTACTGTTGCAAGATTAAAATTGATGTTATTAACTGTGAAGTTTTCATTTTTCATCAGCCATGTTGCTTGACTGAATCCAAAATTAAAAGCAAAAAATTAGAAGACAATCATGCTGGTATCTAATTTCCGGTTTAGCAGTGGCATTTGGGAGAGCAAACATTCCTGCTAGAAAGCAGCAAGAGAAGAAAAATCCACGAAATGAACCAAAATAAGTGCCCGGGCGGTTATTGAAAGGTCCGGCGCTTATTTGCAAAAATTCAACGGATCCCCAGGCGCTTAATACAGGCGGGCCGGTATTTCAGGTTCGGCACTAAATACAGTATTTACGGTACTTTTTTCTGTTATGCCATAAGCTTTCCCCCTTCTTCAATAACATTCCCTTCCAATTGGACGTCATTCTACTAAGTGTTTTTTTATAGCGTTTTGAAACTTAAACTTTAATTATAATCACCCTGTATTTTGCTTTTTTCAGTAGGGTTGGACCACTCACAGGAATGTTACCGTTGCGCTGAATCCGAAACCATTGGGTCAAAGCGTTATCTATCTCCTGAATTTAGCACGCCGACACTTTTTTAAATTTTCACTTTTGCCATAAACGCTTGTCTGATTTCTTGCTAATAGGATGTTTCAATAGCCCAGCCGATTAACTCCATAATACAAAAATAGAGAAAAATGATAAAAAAATATTCATGTTTACCTATAATTCCTATTAAGTTATAAATTCATTTTGTCATTTGGTGGTGTTAATACTCATGATTAGAGAAATTTCTCTAGAATATATACAGTTAGGAGTCAATCAAGTGCTTTGATATTAAAATTTAATAAAATTCAGAAAGTTTAGTTAATCCATTTGGCAAGGGAAGCATCCAATTGTTGATTGAGGAATCTTACTCCTGGCACAAATCTGAACCTGTAAGGTATTTTTCTGAAATGATGTCCATTTTTTTCTTCAGTGTGAGACCAACACGTTTTCTGCTTCTGTTGGTAGCCATGTAAATTTTGATTTAATCCACCAGCACGGAGTTTAATAGATTGATGGTGTGAAAATTGTTTATATAAATACTTGGAAAGTATATGTAATACTGTAGCGGAAATCTTCAAATTGGCAGTGAAGGCGTGCAACCAGAAACGAAATGGCATTCCTTTTACTTTCACTTTTCATGAAGCTTTCACTATTCTTACATCAAGACAAATTTCCCCAGGAGAAGCAATTTCACTATGAAACTTGAATCAATTAAATAAATACCATAGCTGAATATACTGTCCAAATTTCATTCATCTAGCACAAGCCCTTCGTGGTGTTGGGATTTCTTTTTCCGCCAGTGTATATTCTATATATATTTTATCTACACTAATATTATATCTTCACCGAAGAAAGACTTCAGCTGTCGATCTCGGTATTATATTCACGAATAACCTTTTATTTGCTGACCATTTTTGACTTTTTTTTTGTTATTCGTCGCTAATGTGTTTTTCATTAACCCTGTTTTCATAAGGGATTCAATTTACATAAAAAAAATCACGGAGGAAGTTAGTGCATGCTTAAATAGAGATTATTCTGATATGGAAGATTCTTATAAGGGAACTCCACTCTATGACAAAAGTTATTGCGCTCGTGAACTCAATGTCTAGAAAATGTACAACATTATTAAAGCGATTGAGCAAAAAAAAAACAATTAAAGATCAATATTTAAAAATGACGTTAAATGTATCACGGGCAAATGATGTATGGATTTAATTGCGAGGCGACGCTTTGAGGTTCCTCTGCGGACAACCAAGGCGCTGTTCACGGGCAAATGGATTCGAATACAACCTCTGTTACCTCCTCAAAAATGCCACCTAATCTTCGGAAGCAACTTCTTCAGCGTGATTTCCAATGGGAGGTATACCTAAACCGTCAGCAATAAAAGTATTAGTTTCCACTTTCGTGTCAATTTGGGCAATGGTCCTCAGGGTAATGTTCTGGAAGGTTTGCAAGTCCTTTAATAGCAGGCCAAAGCGCCCATTTGAACTGTCGACGAACGCGATCGTATTTATCAATTAGGGAGGCGGGCCACCTGGCAGCGTTCGCGGCCGTTGACAGAGATTGATGGACGAGGCGCGACAGAGTCATGTCCCTAGAACCCACAATTATTTGGCAAATCTGTAATCCTTTTAAGAGATTTTAATATTGATCTTAGTAGTCCTTTCTTTTCTTTAACCTTGCTTCTAGATCCTTTTTTACGTTCTGGTCTAACTACATCCCTCGTATTCTGCTATCGACATGTATTTCACAAACCTTTCTTCGCTGGTATTAAAAAGACTTTAGATGTTCCGTTAACTCATCATTTTCCTATGACTAATATCTTTAATAAAGCTATTTCTAACATTCATAGCTCAAAACGTTTTTTTCGATTACGAAATGTTACTTCAAATCGTGTAGGTATATTTAAAGTCATTTCTCTCTTTAAAAGATTGGGTTTTGCTATTGTCGAATGCTTTGGACATTGACCAATTATTTTCCTTTTTTAAATCAATTTCAATTAGGCTATAATCGCTATTTTACTGACAAACCGTATAGTAAAACCAAACATGCAAAAGCTTTGCACTGAACGACCAATTTATTAGAAATACCTCTTAAGGAAAATGTATCAGCCTGCCGGCGACACCCAAACAATGGAAAAGGCAGAAGCGGTGTATAAAAGGGATGCATTGGATCACAAGTTGCAGTCAGCAGCAGAAGTGGACTGAATATGGGTAAATCCAAAGATTTGGCCGACTTTGAACGAGGCATGATCGTTGGAGTTCGAGGGGCGCAGTTGAACATTTCGAAAACCACGAACCTCCTCTGGTTTTCCCGTGCAACAGTGTCAAGGGTATTCCGTGAATGGCAGTTATGCCAAAAAACAACCACCACAAACACAACTCCGGACGAAACTGGGCGGTGGATGAACAAAGCCAACGGCGACTGGCACGAATCATCCACAGCAACAGGACGGGAACAGCCCAACAAAGTGCCGCGCAGTTCAATGAGGGAGCATCCCAACCCATATTTCGGAGCACACGGCGTGGCGCACCTGGCACCAAGCTAGGTTTCACACAGGCGGCCAGTTCGGGTACCTTCCCTGTCACTGCAAAACAGGAAAGCGCGCCTGCTATGAACACATAAGTATCGGCATTGAACACTGGATGAATGGAAGAAGGTCGCTTGTTCCGACGAATCGCAGTTCCTACTTCTTCATGCGGACGGCAGACTGCGCATCTGGCGCAAACAGCATGAGGTGATGGACCCGTACAGGCGGGTGGAGGAGGAGTGCTAGTCTGGGATGTCTTCTCTTGGGACACACTGGGTCCTCTGATATCCGTAGACTCATCCCTGAATGCGACACATTACTTGAACATTGTTTCCGATCAGGTGCACCCGTTCATGATGACTGTGTTCCCTGGTGGTGACGGACAGTTTCAACAGGACAATGCTCTCTGTCACGTTGCTCGAATGGTATTGGACTGGTTCTAGGAACATGACGCGGACTTCCACCTGCTTCAGTGGCTAGCTCGGTGGCCCCATCTCAATCCATTCCAGCATTTATGAGATGAAGTGGAGAGAACCATCTGACGCCTTCTCACACTACCGTCCAACCTGCACCAATTACGGTACGCTGTGATGTCAGCCTGGGCTGCTATTCCTCCGCGACGGATTCAACACCTTGTGGAATCCATGCCAGCACGTATTCAGGCAGTCCTCGCCGCTAAAGGAGGCGCAACACTCTATTAACGGGGTGTCTCTATTTAATTAGTCGTTCAGTGTATATAGGCCTCGGATAACTCCTCACATTCTAACTCTAGCCAGAAAGAAGAACCGGCTTTATCAGAGACTGAAACACAATCCTTCTCTCCTTTTAACCCGGACTTTTAAAAACTACTCCAGTTATATAAAAGGTCTCATAAACAATTTTAAACATCTATAATATAGTAATCGTTTTAAGCAATTATATACCAGCAAATATAAATGGAGTACGCTGAGTTAGTTAACAAATGGTTCAAAGTCATTTAATACTCTTGTTTTCATTCATTTTATTTAATATTTATTTATTTATATATTGCAATCCATTACGTCCATCCAGGGCCTGTATGGCCAGAGGCCGACGAGTTGGGTCCCTGGATGGACCTGGATTAACGACTGCTGCATGATGGTCACAGCAGCCGGGGGAGGGGTGAAGAACCTGTCTCACTGATGGTCGCCCATCCAGTGACTAGCCGTCAATGATGTTGCTTAACTTCCCTGAAGTTATTTGTTCAGTGAAAGCCCACCAGGCCACGGCCTCCCCCCGATTAACTGATTTTTGCATGTTTTACTTCCTGTCTGTCTTGTCGTTTATTTATTGTTCCGGCAACGCCCGGCGAAGTATCTGATGTTATATTTTGTCTTAAATTAACTTTAGTTCCCGATCCACTCGGGCAACTTTCAGACATTGTTATTGCAGTTAGACATGCAATTGCCCTTCTGCTATCTTTTATGTTTAACCAAGATGTTCTGAATCTTACCCGACGGTCCTCAAATTTGCTAGAATCAGTCCATTTTTTAAGAAAGGAGACCCGAAACTCTACAATAATTACCATTATAATTGTATTTTATTTCTACTTATTGTAAAATGAACTTACCTGCTTGCAAAACGGCACAATATCCACTTCGTGAGGGAACATCTATTCTGGAGTAGCTAAAAGAATCCTAAAAAAAATATCATTCTTTTCGGTTTTATGTAATTAACCTTTTTGATAAACGTGTACAGTATATAAAACATTTTAATTATTTATAAAATTCAGTATAAAAGCATAGCAATCTAAATTTTTTAACGCAGTATCAATGCCGAAAATACGACCTTATCTCTTAATATAAAGCTAAAGAATTTTGTAATTGGAGCGTAGCTCCTTATCAGTCACCATTGTAACGTCATCACGTCAAAACCACTAAACCAATAGTAGCCAAATCTCGCACATACTTTGTATGGTGCCTGCAGGTGGTTTGTATTTTAAAAAATCGGACATATGTGATGTCGTTGAAGAGTAATAAACGTTCTGGTTGAGCTCCGTCATGTCCGTGCTATGTGGTGAAGCCGAACGCAAATTTCAATTGTCAATGCAGTCAGGAATATCTCATTCGCACTACAGAACTAGATCGAGTCGATCCAGATACAAACTAGATTCATTGAAAAATTAGATTCATTTCAGATCTGCAGAGTGTTCGCACTTCAGCGCTGCTTCTGCGTTTGTTTTGTAACTTGGATTGAAGATATAATTCAGTTACGAATGTTAATGTTTGTTTTTGCATTCAATAATTCTTTGAAATCATTAAAAAGTGCGATTCTCCACCCAACTTTACAACTCCAATTGTTTATTATAGTCAACAGGTGCAAGGGATTGTATATCGACGAATTTCTATTATGTCGCCTCAGGCCATGCAAGTTTTCAAGCCATAGACGGAATAAAATTTTGCTTTTTAATTCGGATCACGAGTCGATCGATTGTTTGGACGCTATTTTATGAACACTTAATTGTGCATGGGATTGTGAGAAGGAACGAATCTAGATTGGCAGCATCGATCGAGTTCTCCGAACAGGATTCAGTGAATCGAGTTTGGAGACAGTCGATTTAGTTCGAATCCAGATCGTTAGCGTTCGCACTTCAAAATTTGAAACTGGTTCAAGCTGCCGATCTAGACCCAACGTGCTAGTGCGAACGTAGTATAAAACTAATTAATGTTGACGAATTCTCAATGCTTGGATTGAATTTGCTGGGCAAAATAGACAACCGACTTCGTCAAGGAAACCCAGAAAAAAAATGAAATTCTTGGCAGATATGCATTGCTGCTTTTGTTTCTCAGGGTCTCCTATTATATCTGCAGTTGGCAAAAGGTTGCAAGGTAATGCTCCATCTAAGCCTATGGACGTTTAAAGGATTGTGCAACGGAACGTTTGGAGAACTGTTGAATATCGTCTGTACACCGAGTGTCGACAACGAGATACCAAACTGTTTGCTATTGTGCGTGTTGGTAAAGTTTGAAAAATACACCGGACCAACACTTTATGATGGGTCAATTCCCATTTTCCCCGTTCTCGTAACTTCGTAACTTCAAAAATTCAAACATGCACACGAAGACAAGTTCCACTTCATGTTGCATATGCTATATCAATTGACAAATCACAAAGCATGTCGCTGCAAAAAGCGTGTATTGATATCAGCAAGTCAGACTTTGCTGCTGGAATGTCATATATGGCTTTTTCCCGGGTCAAGTAATTGGTACACATACCGATTGTCAAAGAATTTGATTGGAATCGCTTGAAGTCGATAAACACCAACAAACAACTGGGAAACAAACAACAATTGACTTGGAAAGCATTGATAAACGTCTATTCCGTTTAAAATAAACATCTTTAATCCAATCTAGGTGGCGTGGAAGTGGTCTAAGGTTTTGTTAGTTTGCCCTTACCTCATTTACCTGAATTTACAATGATAGTTATATTTTTCAGTAAGTAAGTCATTTAAAATGAACATACAACTTCATTTCAATTTAATGAAAGATTCCAAACGATGCTGATTTTCCAAGTTTCAGTTTTAAATCTCACCAAAACTTTGGGGTTTTATTTTTTGCGGCATAAATCAATTTATTGTCCCTTATTTCAGCATTATCCTCAAGAAATATGAATAGGATTACTCTTTTATACTGCCTGTCACCCCTTTTTGATTGCAAAGTGGTCGTTTCAAAATAATGGAATACTGCGAGCGCCGTTTCATAACAATGGAAGAGTCTGAATATTCGATTTCCTTACCTCTTGAAAATTTCTAAAACGTTGTTGCACGTCTTCTGCTGTTCGTTTTCAGTAAGTGTACACATTGCTTTATTCAATGGCGAAGAGACGTGATCTCTCACAGAAAGAGAAAGAGCGTATTGTTGGAATGCATTTGGCTGGGAATACCCAGGTCCGAAATTGTATTTTAGATTAGATTTATTCAAACTGCTATTTCAAAAATTGTTAAAAGATATAAAAACTATAAGCCAACGCAAAGCTAACGGAGGAAATGCGGCCAAAAACGGCAGAAAACACGGCGAGACAAACAGACATCGAAGAATCTGGCAATGAACAACAGATTCAAAAGTATCGGGGGGGTATCGGGGGGGTTAGAAATTTAGGCGTCGACTACTAAGGTCATTTTGCGCCTTTTACACAAGTTATATCTGTACGTAGCTCGGGACAAACACAAACATCCAAGCCCACGGCGTGACTCGAACACACGGCCAGGCGGACTCGAGAACTAGAAAGCCTACGACCTAGCCCTCTCGGCCACCTGACCGGCCAAAGGTATCGGGGATCTGAGGAAGTTGTGGGACTAAAATATCTGGTACCACTACATGGAGAAGATTGAGAGAACTCGGATTTCGGACGCGTGTGCCAAAAATCAAGCCTCATCTAATTGCTGCACAAAAGAAGAGATATGAATGCGCGAAAGAGCGACGGCATTGGACGTATGATGATTGGAGTAAAGTGATTTTTTTCGGATGAATTAAGTTCTCCATAATGTTTGGCGATCAGAGGCCACGTGTTTGGCGCAGAAAGCATGAAATTATCCATGCATCTTGCTTGAAACGACCAGTGAAATATTCGGAAAGTGTAATGGTGTGAGGCTGCATGAGTGCTATGGCGTTCGTAAATGTAGTGGTTCCGGATATCAACTCAACTCAAAGGTGAATTCCGAGTCCTATAAAGCAATCTTGGTGACATTGCTTATTCCAGCAGGAGAAGCAAGCTTTTCCAACAGAATTTGGCCCCCACCCACGCATCCAGATCAACCAAAAATGGTTGGAAAGCCATCAGATGACTGTGTTGAAGTGTTCAGTCAACACACCTGACCTCAATTTCATTGTAAAACTTTGGGCAACAGTAAAGAAGAGCATTGCCGATGGCCGACCAGGCACTAAAGACGCATATAAAACATGCTGATGAAATCTGGGACGCGATTTCTCCTGCGCAGTGTGAGTAACTAATTCAATCAATGCCTAGAAAAGTGAAGGCTCTAGATGAAGCCAAACGTGGTGCAACAGCCTATTAATAAATGTCAAGTGTTTCAAAAGAGGAAAAAACTATTGTTTCTTTTCATGTTGGGTGTTCAATGTAAGTCTACAATCACTTTAAATAAATTTGTGCAATGATTTTTGCAGTATTCCATTAATTTGAAACGACCACTTTGCATTCAAAAAGGGGTGACAGGCAGAAAAAGAGAGTTATCTTAATCATATTTATTGGGGATAATGCTGAAATAAGGGGCATTAAAATGACTTATGCCGTAAATTATAAAACTAAAAACTTTTGGTAAGAATTGAACCTGACACTTGGAAAACCAACATCGTTTGGAATATTCCATTAAGTTGAAATGAAGTTGTACTTGTAATTACAAAGATTGAACATATTAAATTTTTAAATGATTAATCCACGTTAAATTAGTTTAAAGGCTGAACTCCGTTCCAACTTGCCAGCAAATGAAATTGATGGCTTCCTAGTTAATTTTCTCAGCTGTATTTTAATACCATTCTTTTCACTCGAAAAAGTCAGTTAAACTTCGCAGTTTCTACGCCAATCGAAAGTCGACGTTTATTCACATTCCACGAACCGATTATATATTTATTCACATTCCATGAACCGATTATATAAATACTATTTCTATAAATGGCCTGGAGGTGGTTATTCAGAAAATTATTTTGCCGTGTGATTAAGAGCAAAAGTAAGCTTTGCAAGATTCATCGAACACAACCGTCTTTTTGAGCTACTAACAGCAGTCATCTAAAAAGAACTAGAGCAATCTCTCATTAGTTTGAATGTTTCGTAACCGGTATCTTTAGCTTTTGTCTGTAGTTTGAATTATTTAGTGTAAATACCGGCACAGGAAGTGTTGGATTTGTTAGGAACAACAGTAACTCTATAGAAACTAGCCTTTATTAATCTAATCAGGTACTCCTAAACATCTCTTCCATCGAGATATCAGTGCCGTATTGCAATCTCATAGAAGTCCAGCGTTCTGGATCGCTGAAACGCCTCAAACAGTTTACGAAAATGGCGGGTAAAGAAGAGGTCACAGTGAAAGTTATTTTTGGAGTGTTGTTCTTAACACGGTTAGTCTCGCGTTGTCAGAAAGCATTACAATTTTAGTTCGCCACTCTAGCCCGAGTTAAGTGTTTCTCTGTATCAATGGTCTTAACACATTTTAAGAACGAATTGTAAATAATACCAGCTTGCACACAAGAAAATATTAAGCTTCGAATAAAGGATTGATATCAGGTCATCCGAGGTGAAGAAATTTCAATTCGTTCGAATCTGGTGGCTTGGCATTTTACCAGCAAGCGCTGGGCCAGCGACGCCGACAAGAAAACTACCCTCTAAGAAACTTAAGAGGAAGTAAAGAGGAAATAAAGAGAGAAAGGGGTTAAAAGCACGGATTTGTGAAATCAGAGCGCAGGTGCGGCCCAGGATCACGGATAACAGGAGCTTGAGAAGGAAAGAGGCAGAAAGGATCTCGTCATGGGGACAATAGAAAACCGAGAGGGCCAGGACAGCCAAAGAGTGCCAACCCGTTGCCGACAACAGGAGTAAGTTGCCCATGCCTTTAGAATTTCACCGAGAATGCTCGTCAGCCATGGAAATGGGAACTAAGAAAAGCCGCTTCGTGTCACCAACTGTTTTGGCCACGACGATCTAAATGCATTCCACATATATTGAGAGCCTCTAAGGAAAAGAAGACGGGTTTTCGGTACTGATAGCAGTGAACTTTTTTTACTATATGGAATTATTTTCAGCGAGTTGAGCAGTAGTTGTATCCATACAATCAAAAAGTGTGATAAAGGTATTAGGAGCCTAACGTTAAAAAGAAAAGTTTGGGACTTTCAGTTGCGAACAGTGGCAAGGGATCAACAAGCGCATTCGAATTGTCATTCGACTTCATATAATGCTCGAGGTAATTTCAGTTCCAAGTTCATCAATAGACATTATAGACAAAGTTTATCATACAAGGATGTTTTGCTGTCGTACTCCTAATCATTCTTCTGTCGTGTAAGTTATTGATGCAAACTTTGCCGAGAAGCACAAAGATCCCGTTGAGCGAACGGAATTTCCGCCCGTTCTGCTTACACCCAAAGGATCGACGAGGGCCCGGATAGTGAATCAACATGAGCAACTATCAAAGACGAATTTTCTCTTGTCGGAGGTGGTGTCCGATGCGTCTTTACAGCAACCCGCAGCGATAGTCGGTTTTCCCACTGGGTTTTGCCGTGCATATGCGAAGGGAAAGCGTATCAGCATAGTTTCTATTGATTCTACAAAAGTAACAAAGACTTTAGTAATGATTGTCTTTTGGTCCTTTGCTGATTTGTTACTTCTCTTCCAAACAGTGCACAATCAGCAGTTGACAAACCTTGCGAGGTCGCCGCCTTCCAAATCAGCGATGCCTGCCAAAGCAAAAGCATTTCTTTCATAATTTGGACGCCAACGTCCCGGCTCCTCACTCAACTTTTTTCATTTATCCTTGTTGAGTCTTAGATGTTTCCTTATCTCGATTTTCTCTTTGTATGACACCTATTTGGATTGGAAAGAACCCCGAAAGAATTGCCATACAAGAGGAATTTGAGATAAAGAAAAATCTAAGACTCAACAGGAACAAATTACTAAACAATCACGGTTCTTTCGATAGAGATACTATCATAGATTTCATAATTGATTTTACTGTCAAGACAGACCGGAAATAGATACTTCTATTAGGTACGCCCATTGATTACAAACTTCGTCTTTAAGTTTTTGTTTTTTATGATGTCCTCCAATTGCAGAATTGTAAACTACCAATCAGTGGTCCTTTCTCTGATCGGTGGTCCTATCACTGTTTTTACCTATGTATACTGATGATTTTGTATTTCACATTGGCATGATGAGGCTGAGGACGACCAGGACGATCAAAAGGAACTAGCTCTTCAAGGTATCACTCTACTCTCTTTTCAGGTATCATTTCATTATTCTCAATTTACGGTGCGCCCTTTTCAGGGCGATATTCACCTTCTGTTACGTCTTATGTGCTGGTCCCTGGCGTTGGAATAATTATTCCCGTAAACCAGTACATCTTGCTCATTATCTTTCTGGGTCCCGGGCGTTGGGATTAATTTTCTCGCAAACCTATCTAAGGACATTTTTTCAAATCATCTATTATTCTAATCATTCACGAGTGGGTCCCTGGCGTAGAATTAATTTTCTCGCAAAACTGACTTGTTCTTTTTTCTTAAAGGTAGGTGCTTCCTTCTGAGGACGGCTTCTTTAGCACACACCTAGCTGCGAGGTTACTCTCCTCCCTCCCCCCCGGTTCTATACATTTATATATGATGGCTTCATCCAAATTAACCACGTTGAAGTCGGCTAAAGAGCCTTTGCTAGTGGCGGATGATAAAACTGTGCCCTGCGAAAAGGCCTACCGTGACTGCGTGGATGCTAGGTTTGCTGCATTTGACCTAGTGTTCAACGAAATGTTAGAAGCCCTCCGGGATGACATAAACGCTAAGTAAAGTGCACTGGAGAAAAAAGTCGAATCCCTACACAAAAGTTTTGAGGAGAAGTTCGAAGGCATCAACAAGGAAATTAAGGACTCTCGTAGAGATGTTATTGAAAAGATAAGCGAACTGAGGGAAAACTTTGGGAAATGCTCCGGGACTCCGAAGGCAAGGAACTCCACGGAAGATAATCCAGTTGATAACAGCAAGGTAAGTAATGTCTTAAAAACTATTTCCTTTTCTAATAGCGTGGAGTCTATGGATATAATAGAAAATAGTGACTGTTCGAGAAGTCACTCTGACGGAACCGATGAAGAAGTGGATGACAGTCCCTGGATTGGTGTCATTAATAAAAAATTCAGAAAAGGCACGAGGATCGATAAACTAAACACCGTCTACAGAATAAACGAAGAAGTCGTCAGCGCGTCTAGAATGAGGAATCCGAAGAATGGACAGAATCGCTCGGCTAATGAAGGCCATATCATCACGAAGAGGTATTTCCCGCCAATTATCGTGCGGACTCATGGCGTCCCGTTTAAGACGATTCTATCTGAGCTCGAGAACCTTGTTCCAGTGGAAAAGATTACTGTTCATACGGGTAGAGCTGAAACCGTCAAAGTTAAATGTGAAGACGAAGAAACTCACAACACGTTAGTCTCTGGAATTAAGTCTGATAATATTTTAAAAATTCAGCATCATCAACTGAAGTCGGAGAAGGTCTTGAAATACGTGATTCGTAATGTGGATATTACGTATGACCTCGATGACTTCCAAGAAGACCTCAAAAGAGCCAACTACTTCCCGGATAAGGTAATTCGATTGAGGAAAGCCAATGGATCCATTTATATGCCGATGGTTTTGATTCTGCTCCCGAACACCGAACACAACCAGTCATTGAAGAACATTACACGTATTGGGCAGCTGGCAGTGCTAATGGAGGCCTTTCGAGGGAACATAAAGCCACTATAGTGTTACAACTGCCTGCGCTTCGGACTCGTATCCATGGCGTGCACGGAAGATCCTCGTTGTAAAAAGTGTGCAGAGGGGCACCAGTCAAGAGAATGCCCCAAGATTAAAGGACAAGACCTCCCAAAGTGCGTCAGATGTGGTGGACAGCACACTTCAAGTTACACGAAATGTGCCGGCTCGGTGGCCGAGAGGGTTAAGGTACACTCTCTTTCTGCTCTCGATTCCAGCGAGTCGCGGGTTCGAATCCCGCCAAGGGCATGGATGTTTGTGTTTGTCCCGTTCATAATCGTTCTTTCATTATCACTGGGAATACTACAATAGACCTGAGGTCGCAGTGCTTGGTTCTCTGACAACCACCCCTTTAAAATTCATTACTCATTGCACGAAATGTTCAAAATACTCCTAGGTTCAAAGGATGCCTAGGTCTAAAGTGACAGCAGACAAATCCTATGCTGCTGCTGTGTCTAAGCCGGAGGATAAATGCCTTAACATTAACAACCTACCAGGTATGTATAAGCAATTAGGACGTATCTTTCATCTGTTTTCTAATCCAGGCAAAATTTACCCACATTTGAGTGGGCTCCTTACGACCAGCTAATTATACTATGGCTGCAAAACGTTATACAATAATCAATAAAGGTGAACTTCGGTGCGTGATATGAAACGCTAGGGGGATTCCCCGAAAACGTATCGAGTTTTACAATTTTTTGATAAATCAAGAAATCGTACCTCTGTGAAACGCACCTCAAACCAAGCCAAGACTTTAAGCTACCTGGCTATTGTGTGTACCGTAAGGATCGTTTGGCTTCAAATGCTTCAAGATGTGCTTCTGGGGGCGCTGCGATCATCATTAAGAAGGGAATTCAACACCAAGAATTTGTCTTCAAGTCTTATGCAGGTATGGAGTCAATGACGTCTCCTGTGGTGAAGTGAAGTTCGTGGCGCTCTATAATTCACCTAAACATTATCTTGACGTCAGCAAGCTTGATGAACTCTTCAGTGATGACACTCCAGTCGTCGTGTCTGGTGACCTAAATGCCAAACAACCAAGCTGGAACTCCAGAACGCAGAACTACAACGGCATGATTCTCTATAGGTACATATAAGGAAAGGATGACATCATCGATGCTGGACCTGTGCAGGACACCTACTGCTGCGACCACTCCCCTACAAGTGACGTTTTGGACATCTTGCTCTTGAAGAGTTTCTTCAAACCATACAATATCTTCACAATTGATGACCTTTTTATCTGACCACAAGCCTGTAGTCTTAAACTCTGACAATATTGATATAAATTTTCGAGAGGAACTCATACATTATCAAGACTGGAAGCTCTACTTAAGGACTGTGGCTGCCATCCCGACCTTGCGTACTGTACGGAGGAGATCAATGAACGTGTTGAAGACATCACCAGATATATTAATACTGCCATAGAAGCTAGTACCTATCCATCAGAGAATAAACCTCCTCAACTTACTCCTGGAATCCAAAGCCTATTTGCTGAAAGAAACAGGACCCGTAGACTATGTCAAAGCTCAAAACCAAGTACAACAGGCTAGTGAGAAGAGTCCAAGAGGAGATAAAAGAGCTAGATGGAATGACAAACTCAAAAGCTTGTCCGCTCGCGACAATTCCATTTGGAGTATGATCAGAGCTTTACAGTAGAAGAAGAATAATACGCCTCCTCCACTTCGTTTGCAGAAGGTGACTATGTGCAAACTGATCAGGACAAGGCCCAAGTCATTGCAGATTCACTTGAAATGCAATTTGTTACTCCTATCAACAACAACCCCGAGAGTCAAATCATGTCTCAACGTGTGGAAGATGGTCTTGTCAACTTTGATGAAATCTCGCAGCATTTAACGAAAAACAACACCGAGGCCGAAGAGATCGCCACCATCATAAGTAAACTGAAAAAGAAGAAGGCTCCAGGAAGAGACAAGGTGAGCAATAACGCCCTTATGAATGTCCCAAAGAACTTTTTTGACTTTCTCACCAATATCATTAGCGACTGCTGGAAATTTTCCTACTTCCCTGCATCTTGGAAACAATCTATTGTTTTGAGTATCCCCAAGCAGGGACAAAATCCAGCAATTCCCTCGAGCTACCGATCTATTAGTCTGCTCCCCTCAATGTCCTAAGTTTTGGAGAAAACGATCCTCGTCAGATTCCAAGACCACTGTCTCGCCAATGATCTTCTTCGGAAAGATCAGTTTGGCTTTCGTGCCGCCCACTCTCGTCAGATGCAGATATGGAGGCTCGTAGAAGACCTGAGCACCCCCTTAAATCTTTCCAGGTACTGCGGAGTGGTATTCCTCGATGTCAGTAGGGGAGACCGGGGTTGGTTGTTACAGTTTTTCGTTTCCATTTTTTTAAAAATGTTTCTAATCATACTAGGCAAGTCAAAAAATCAAACTCTCCTTTAATGATTACAATAACTGTTTTATAAATTTTTTGAAAAGTTTTGGGAAAAAAATGTTTTCTGCATCATGATAACGTGTAACAACCTACCCCAATCGGGGGTTGGTGTTTACACGTCAGGGGTAAGTTGTTACATGTTTTACACATCATCATCCGAGTTACAATATACACAAACAAAAAAGATATCATTATCAACAAACTTCTCGTGGGCCCAATTCTTACAAACTGCGCATTGTACCGATTTCTCTCTTGGTTTTGAGTTAGAGAAGGGTTCTGCACAGACAATGCACAGGCATTCATCCTCCTCTGAACTGGACTCGTGGTCATCTTTAGAATGCTTTTTTCTGGATAGTTTGTTTGATTAGAGTTTCTGCTGTTGATATGGTGGTTTGCCTGTTTGCCTAATTGCTTGGTTGCCTTGAAATTCAAGTCTTCTTTTGGAAGCCTGTTCAGATTTCTTCCCTGTTTGTGCCTGTTTCTTTTGTCGTTCGGCATGTGGATTATTTCTTGTGGGTGTGTCGGTTAAGACTGCACACTGTCTATGCTTTCGTCTTTTCCTGTATTGGATTCGTTGACCTGCTTTTGGCAAGGGATGAATGTCTACAGGGCTCAGATAATGTGTTTTTTTCTCAGATGGCCTGGAGTCACCCATTTCACTGGAGCTTGGGACATCCACCTTTTCCATCGTAGATGATGGGGCATCATGTGACTTGCAAACTTCTTTGCAAGGGATGTCATTTCGATCAGGTTCATTCTGGGATATCATTTCAGCAGCACGACACACTCTATCCGTCACAAAAGATGGAAGGAACTCATCATCTGTAAAGATGGAACGGTTTGTTGGCCAAATGCCTGGCACTCTAAATCCTGATTGAATGTTTGTTGGTGTAGCAGCTAGGGGGAGTGAAGTTTGTATAACTTCTGGAATGTTGTATATTGATAGAGTTTTCGCAGGATGATTCCTCAACCAGTTGTCACATGCACTGTTCACGTATTTCTTAACGGGCCATACACTGATCTGTCAAGTGGTTGAAGTTTATGAGAGCAGTGGGGTGGGAATGTCAACATCACAACTCCATTCGCCTTGCAGTAATCAAATTCTGCGACTGACAAATGAGAGTCGTGATTGTCTAGAAGAAGCAAAATAGGTCTTTCTGGGCTGCAACGAGTGTGCTTTACGAAATGCTCAAAAAACTTTAGAAATTCAGGTTGGGTCATCCATCCTGATGGGTTACCAGAACGAATAGATCCAGGAGGACCACTAGAAATAAAATATTCCTTGTAATATTTACGTGGAAATACAAACATTGGTGGAAGAAAATTGCCTGATGCATTTATCGCAACTGCAACAGTAACCAATGTTGCAAAACCAACTTGTTTTTCACCTCTCTTGGCTGTGATCCGACGTGGACGCTGCACAGTAGTAACCCCACTTTCATCAACATTGTATATGTCTCCACAATCAAATTTATACTTGTCAATCAGTTCTTCTAAGATATCAAAGAATTTCCCCACATTATTCTTGTTAAAACTTGTTACTCGACTTAGGCTAGTGACTTGTGCTGATGTTATGGAATACCTTGGATGCCTCTTCAAAAATCCAGTCAACCAATCAGTTGTTGCTATCTCGGCTTCATGCCAGATGTCACGTACAGTGATCCCATTTTTACGGCATATTGATAGGCAAATCTACGAACTTCCTGTATAGACAGTTCATAGTGCATCTTTGCACATTGGTCCAAATAATCCTCTAAGTCAGCTTCCATTTTTTCCGGGAATACCTTCCGGGTTCTTATGTAACCTGTGGTTCATTTGGATCTACGAGATTGTAAAATAACATGTAAATAAACACTGACTGTGTGGTTAGGTTACCTGGAGGTTCAGGTTATGAAGAAAACAAATTAGGCACCTGCTTCTTTAATTTTTTTGCAGAATCTCTGCAGAGTCATGACGTTAACAATGAAGTCCTTTGCCACAGCACGAATAAATCTTTTTTTTGGGCTGCATTCACGTATACTTCGTTTGGGATGATTTCCTTTGTCAGTTTTTCTTTTATAGGTTCTCATGTCTAGGAATAAAAACATAACATGAACATATGTTCAGATATAGGCTATACATGAAATTCTAATTTGAACTTCGAATTGTTTTTTTTAATCTTTCTTATTAAAAAATAAATAAAATCAACATTTCATAATATGCGGGGGTAGGTTGTTACAGTGTATCAACCAGCCCCTCGGTTCGTGTAACAACCTGCCCCATTCGTCTATGTTTGATTTGCAAGTGCACACCAACGAATCGACTTGAGCAAATTGAAACTCTAACCACTCAAATGATTAATTGAAGACCTACCTTTCAATGAATGTTGGTAGTGTGGACGAACTCTGAACAGTTTAGATGCAGGTAAAGATATTCTGAGTGTCTGAAACCTAAGTTTGGCACGCAAAAAGTAGGAAAAAATTCCTACCTTCTAACAATGCACATCAGATCGCCAGTCGTAATGGAGGAAAAAGCAGCTAGATGATTCCCATGATTCACGCTGGTTTTTTCGGTGGTACCATCTATTGATGTATTTTTTAAACTGTCTGTAACAATCTGCCCCTGTAACAACCAACCCCGGTCTCCCCTAAAGCTGTTGACCAAGTGTGGCATGCGGGCCTTGTCTACAAGATGATTAGATACGGGTTTCCTCCCGATTTGATTTTGATGGTGAAATCCTTTCTCACTGACAGATCATACCAAGCTAAAGTTGGTGAAAATCTATCCACGCCCCATGTTGTAAAGGCCGGTGTCCCTCAAGGTTCTGTCCTCGGGCCGGTGCTATTTATTTATTTTGTGCATGATTTCCCGAACCCTAAAAATTGTTAACTATATTTCTACGCTGACGATACTGCCATTATGAAATGGGCACACAAGCCGGCTCACGTTATTATTCGTCTGCAGCACGCCTTGAAGATGTTCGAAGACTGGTTTAACTATTGGAATATGAACCTTAATGTCGGAAAGTGCAAGGCTATGTACTTCAACAGAAAGTTCAAGCGTCCCCCAGATTCTCTTGTTCTATTCAATAAGAAACTGGACTGGGTAGACAACTACAAATACCTTGGCGTTATCATCGACTCAAGACTCTCTTGGAATCGTCATGTGACCTATGCTCAAAGGAAGAGGGCTAAGTACAGTCTCATAGCTCTCCTGGGCCGCAACAGCACCCTCAGCATCGACAATAAGTTACTTCTGTATAAGTCGGTTATTCGGACCATACTCCTCTATGGCATGCCTGCGTGGGCGACTATCTGTAGAAGCATACGGAGTGAGCTACAGTCATTTCAGAATGTTACCCTGAAGACCATTGCCCAGCTTGACAGAAGGACTGTGAAAAACCAGTCCATCCACTCGAATTTAGACATGGTCCACATCGGAAAGTTTATACAGGATATCCTATTGATTAAGGTGCAGAAGATGAAGATTCATGACAATGACCTAGTGACTGGAATACTAAAGAACTCAATGGATATGAAGTGGCATATGAAGTATCGAAAACCAAGGCACTTTCTTGACATCAACTTTGAAGACATCATCAACGTCTCTTTCCCGACTACTGGAAGACGTGATAATCTTCTTTCCCCTTGTTTTTTATTTCGTTTGTATTTTATTTCTGACAATCGTCAATCTTATTTTTTTTTGTATAATATGGAAGACCGCTTGGGTTGGTTAGGCTTTTTGATTACCTCAGTGTATTTGGTTTGGAATTTATTCTGGTTCGATGAGCTTTGTGAAAGTGCTGCTTTCGTCCCATCTGAAAAAATGTACACTTCACTGTTCGATTGTCGATTATTTCACATTCGTTACTTTTGTTAATGCCCGTTGAAGATGGTCTAAAACCGAAACGCGTCGACCATAAATGTTTGAGTATCCGTATCTTACTAGACGTTCATTTATTTCTCTGTTTGCATTATTCTCTTCATTAATTAGATATAACAGTTCTACTTTGAATGTTACTTCATGAAATTAAATATTTCTACAGAATACAAAGTTTTATTTTCCCTTACTCCACTCTGTCACTATAAAGTACTCTGCTTTTATTTATACGTGACATTTGGTTTCGGTCTGTGTTTTAGGGCCTCAACAGCATCTCCACCCTTGCGCAAATTAATAGAAGCAAATATTTTCAAATCTAGTGGGGATCCTCTTTGGTTTGTCGAAGCAAATAAGCGTCATCCCTAAAAGTTTTTTTCTTTTTACGACCGCGCTTTCCTTTTTCGTTTAGGAGAAACCAACCCAGTTTCATTTTTCAAATTGATAACACGGCTGATAGTTGCTAAACTGACACCAGTCATTAAAGCACTCTCTCGATATGTCTTAGTTGACTGTTGGTAGGTTTCCTAAGAGTTACGTCCATCTCGAACGGTGGTCGAATCGCATCTGCGGGTTTCTAAAATCTGATGAAATACTGTACCTACTAACGTGATCATTGAATCAGCCAACATAAAAAAATTATCAAACAGACTTTTTTTGTTTGTTTTGAGTATAGGATTATGAAAGCATAGTTTCACGACTTTTTCATTAAAGACTTTGAATTGCGCAGAGTAATGTGAAAGAGAAGGGAGGAGGCGGTAAGTGAATATAAAAGTACGTTTAATCAATCTTAAACAAAATTGTCAGATACAAATCAAGGTAAATATTAAATTCAATGATGCTGGACTAATTCAATGATGCTGGACTCTTGGCTAGAAGGACTTCAAAATTTGAGCATACGTTTTTCGTCCGTATCCAACGCATCTGGACCCTGATGAACGACTTGTTGCATAGGGTAAGTAGGTAGGGGTCGATCCAAATTCCGTCGTCTCCCTGGTTTTCTCCTTGGAGTTCGTGATATCAGTCCGTGCGGCGTCTGGCCGTTTGTCCGGTTCGAACTCGCCTAAATATAATTGAATTTGTACAACCAAGATTAATGAGAGGTAAAATGCCACCTTAAAGTCTAAACATTAATCTAGTCCGATGATAGCTGGAAGGTTAAAGTTATTTGACATAATTAAGTTGAGCAGTAGTTGAGAGGCAATGCAATAGTTGAGAGGCAATCGTTAATTAAACAATTAATCGATTTCAAGGTAATAGTTTCCACGAGTAAAAGTCAATAATCCAACTTATTACCTTCCAACCGGATGCAGCTTAGCAAAGCGCAGCTCGCAGCGCGAGATCTCTACGCGGAGCGCACTTGCGGAGCCTGAGATTTCCGATCGGGCTCTGGTCGGGTCTCCGAAGGTTTCAGGATTCCTCCTTGTGCGGCGTGAGCTCTTCGCTGGACGACTGTGGGCGATGCCGTTATCCCTGGACGTGGATTCCATACTTCGTTTTGTACCGCACGCTTCCTCCTTTGGGATAATCGTTCCGCTAAGGTTCTCGTGTTTACGGGTCTTCGAGTCCGCTGCCTTCTCGATTCCAATACGGCGAGAGTTATCGTCTTCCTCGGTAAGAGAATAACAACAATTAGGTAAATCGAACTTAGAATTCATACGACCTGTCTCGTAGTTCGGTTTCCTCCAGAAGACCGGGGTGTTCGTTGTAATTGAGGCGGCTGCTTGGCTTGGGCTCCGTGAACGATTTGGGCTCCTGCTTCGACGTGACTGACATTTCCTATGTCTCCGTGCAGTTCTCCGCTCTTTCCTTCCAAAGGGCTGAGTTGAGGTTCGTTCACCTGCTTTAGATCCAGAAGCTCGACGTTGCTCGCCTTTCCTTCTCCAAGTAGTGGTTTCCTTCAGCTCCCATGGTCGCTCTGCCTCAGCTGTTGGAGCTGGAGCAGATGACGTTTGCT